>JBAMJV010004787.1:0-140897 GCA_037951105.1 Echinarachnius parma | reverse complement strand
ATGAAGCAATGAGACGACTTCATCACCGGATAATTTAATTTCGCAAATTGTCTATTCGTTGGGCATACGTTTCCGATATCCGTTGATATCTGACCGGGCCATTATCTATACTTACAAGCCTCCACACTAACTTTTTTTCTGTACTAGCCCATTCGGGCAAGTAAAATCACAATTGTTTACATTTTGCTTGCCCCAATATAAAATGTACTTGCCCTGTTACTCTAGCTGAGATTTAAACACATGAAATTACATTGATCTCTCATAGTTTAACAATTATTTAGTTGCCCGATCCGGGCAAGCAAACTATACCATTTATGAAATTCAGGCTTGCCCTGACATCATTTTTAATTGCCCCGGGCAAGCGTGGCAAGTGCTAGTGTCGAGCCCTGTCTTATAGTCCATGATAGTGGCTACATTTTCTTTGTAAATAAATAATTGATGTTAATTCAATATGGATGTCCTGATGATATATATTTTTTGTATGTAAAGTAAACTGTCTTTGAACTAGTTCATGGCACACTTACAACCTTTTCAATTGATAGTATAGTAGTATTACAAATATGATATCAAGTATCCATATCCAGCAATGAAAAGAAAAAAAATAGTGGATCTCTGGGCAGTTAAGCTTCGATAATATTAAACAGAGCCACCAGAAATCTTAAAATACCCCTTAAGTTTGCATATTTTTTTTTAGCTCAATACAAAACAAAGTTTAGAAAGCTACATTGTGTTTTCAATTTTTATGCAGGCGAGCTTGCCTGATTCCCTTGGAAAAAACCCCCCCCCATTATATCCCCCCACCCCCCCACCCCCCCCCCCCCCCCCCCGTTATTCTGTTGAAATGCAGTCTCTTAAATTGATACATTTGATTAAAATGTTAATTATTTACCCAGTAAGAAACTAGTCCTGAATGACTTAAAGTTTGACAAGCGTGGGATTGCTGCTCTGTGGGTCGCCATTTTGAACTAGGCTATAGTTTTGTGCGGGCTGCATAACATGGAATCTGTGTGTATTCCGCACCACGTGCAAGGCATTCGAAAGATGGCACCGCGGGTCTGATTACGAATCTGAACCACCTATAGATAGTTGGCCAGTTCGTTTTGACAGCTACATGTATGTAGACCTACATTACATATGAGTCAGAGGATCAGTATTTGGGACGGCCATTCTTATAAAGTGTAACTTAACACCTCTATATACTATCAGTGACCTTTCTTCAAGCCCTCGAGGCATAATTATCACTACAATTAATTGTTTCCATTTCTTACATTCTTGATATTTTTGAAGAGATCTCTTTTCCAACATTGGTGATTACAAGAGTTGCTAGAGTTGCTAGAAGTTATGTTATGTTGGCCTTTTGATTCAAGTAGTTTTAGACCAGAAAAATAATGTTGATATCAAAATCTACAAACAATCTCAGAAAATCAAGTTCTAAGTGACATCACAATATTTTATTTAGAGGTATACAGTGTGTGTTTGTTTTTGTCGAGCCTGCTTGAAATAGAAAATGTTTCTTAATTTTTCTATAATGACATATTTTTAGGGGCTCTTTTTGTGATTTTATGTGGCAATTTTTGCAAGTTCATGAGGCTGGTAAAGAGAATAACACATGTGTGTCCCATACAAAGTGCAAAGTTCAACTATATACAGATCTGCTCCTAATGTACAACCATCAGTTCCCTTTGCGCCGTTAGCCTTGACCTGATATCCACTAGTAAACAGTCTGGTTATGCAGACTATAGCGCTATTGCCAGAGATGACTCCAAATGTACTGTAGCCAGTGGGAAAATATACACAGGGTGCATCAATGTAGCCCCCAATTACCAAATAGAGCCCTGAAGAATGGTTGAAGAGCATTCATAAGAAAATTCCCATAATACACTTCAATGTCAAACAAATTTCAGAGTCCTATTTTCATGCAGCCAAGCTGAAAGTTCCTGCTGCCCCCCGCCCCCCCCCCCCCCCCCACAAAATAATGAATACAACAAGTCAAAATTAAGATTACAAGAAATACAATCCTTGGTCTAACTCTTTTGAGAATTTGAATGGGAAAATATATCCTAGCTAGTAAAGTCCCTGAAAATAACAGGAACATTAAAAGTTAAAGTAATAATTGAATGGAACTATGTTATAAAGAACATTCATAATTTTCATGTATGTTACATTTACATAATATATGTTACAATTTGTTTTTATTAAAAAAAAAATATTTTTGCTCAAGTTCAAGTTCAAATGTGTCTCCTTGTAGTGGCCAGAGTTATAAATCTGTCTAGTCTGTATTCTCCAATGACTTGATCTATGCTTTCAATTACAAAACCCTGCTCAGATATTGTTCATCTATTTCTTTCTTTCTACAATAGGCTATAAATCAGGCCTCAACATTGGCCCTGGCCCCCAGGCTCAGAGGCATTCAATCCCTTGCAATGCGATCCATAGAGTTAGATCCATAGAGTTAGTACGTGCTATACACTAGGATCCAATAGTGCATGGCTTAGATTGACTTCATGCAGTGTTTTTGTATCGATTCCAAATTTAACTTGCCTGAGTGGGCAACCAAATATTACAGAATTGGTTAAATGTTTTTAATTAAAGAAAGTTGCATAATCGGGCCTCAAGGAAAAAGATAATTTTCAGATTTTGAATAAATATTTTATACTTTGGTTTGAGATTTAATGTTTGTGATGATCATGTTGTTTACTTGTAAGACTAAAGATCATTGTCAGCACATTACCTTGACATTATATGGTATGTCTCTGACTCTAGGGAATTTCTCAATTTGCAAAGTTCATGACATGAAACTTGTTTTTGCTGCAATGGTCGTAAATCTTTCTCATGATATTGTTGGTTGAGAATGAGAAGAGAATGGTGTGGCACTAAGGCACTTTTTGTACTTGGGAGGTAATCATGTTTAAAGGTTGGGAGCATTGTCGAAACCTAGTGGACCTCTTTTTGATTTTGTATACATGGTATTCCCCATCTGAAAATTTGGCACCATATATGTAACAGAAGCCTCTATCCGGCCTACAAGATAGTATGCCGAACTCAAGTTAGCCCAAAATCGACTTAATGCCCTTCTCACGCTCTCCAACGACATTATGTTTGTGTTATACGTTGATTTACTAGAATGTTTTTTAAACAACATACATGTAATAGAGTACTTTTCTTTGGGAATGCCACCAAAATGTCTCATTTTTCAAAGTTCATGACACAAGCATGTCTGACATTTAAGCATTAGTAAATCATTGAACTGTCATAAATTGTCTGTGACATAATGCTTTTGACTTGACCTTGTATGTGAAACATGAGTGGTTCTAACCCAACTGGAACACCTGCTACATTGTAGCATATTAAGTCTGGACATGGAATATGTCAATTTGTAAAGTTCATGACACTAGACATGTCTTGCTTGGTTGCTCGTAAATATGCCTGTGTCTCATGGTGGGGATGTGCATGTAGAACCTCCTCAAAACTGTCCAACATTGTGAACTACATTTACATGTAGCAATGCAGGAATTATTTTTCTTATTTTAGGGGGCTACTTTTTTCAATCTGATGGATATCACAAAATATTTAACATAATACCCTAGGTGGTAATTTTAGGGGCTCCCTACTGAATTTAGGCGGCTTTTTTGAAATCAGGGGGCATGCAGTAGGCTATACAGTAGTTTGTGTGCAATACATAACACTTTGCCAGTGTGTATTCTGATCCTGCGCAAGGCGTTCGCAAGATGGCACTATGCATCTGATTTACGATCCAAACTACCCTTAAAGGGACTTAGTAACATTGTCCAAATCCTCAAAATACAATTGAAATTCTAGGTTCCTTCATACCTTGTTGTATTCTTATCAACAAAAAAAGCATGGGACAGGTTTCGGTTTTTCAAATTTCCCTTTCGTTAAAAAGATATTTACGATTGAAGTGTTAAGATGTTAAATAATCCAACGGATCGCGAAAACTGTGTACAAAGTGTGTGCAATGAGTTTGTGAACATCACTTTGCATTTTTGCTCATTACTCGGCCATATAACGTCCATTTGACTTGAAATTTTCACACAATACCCTGTGGACATATCAGATAACAACAATATACATTGTATCAACCATTCATCACTTTTTGCACATGTCAACAAAGGTACTAGATTCCTTTAATCTGAACTTGGTCTAAAATTCAGTAAGACAGGTTACTTTATCTGTTTGCCTCACCCTGTTCGGTGAATGGATTATATCAAAACATACATATAACATGGATCAACAGATCACATTATTTCTGTACCGTGACATATTTTTTATCTTCTCACTTTGCTATAAAGTTAACGACAAGAAACATGTCTCGCGTGAATGGTCGTGAATCTCTGACCCCGTTTACAGTGCAGGGCCGCCCGGCCTAAATTGCGGTACTCGGCCCCCCAATTTTGTGCGTTTACAGTGGCGGGCTCGGCCCGGCCGCCCTTCCAATATCTTGTCGTAGTGGCGCTCTGCATGTAAACAAACCATTATTTTGGGGGCGCGCCGGGGTCATGATCGTAATGAACGTAACATAGAAGTCTATGGAACGTAATGATCCTTTCACTTCCGGGGTCACATTTGGTACCGCATTTGGCCCTTCGTGCGTTTACAGTGAGAAAAGGCTGGGCCGAGCCGCGGCCGAGACCACCTCAAGAGCGGGGCCAAATGCACGGCCACTTTTGGTACCACATTTGGCCTTTTGAGCGTTTACAGTGAAAAAAAGGCCGGGCCGGGCCGAGCCGCGGCCCGGCCTTTTTTTCACTGTCTGTGAGTCTGTCTCAAATTCAACGAGAACACATTTTTACCTATTGACCTTGCAGATATTTAATTACTGATGATATAAAAGACATTGGAGTATAGAATGTAACTTACTTGGTAACATAATAAGTCTCTTAGGGTTGATGAATCAATTTGCAAAGGTTATGATACTAAATGAATTTATAAAGAAACAAAACAACCTAAACACATTTACTTTGTTACAAAGTATGGTATGTATCCTAGGGGAATGCATTTGCAAAGTTCATGACCTGAAACTTGCTTTGCCTGATTGGTCGTAAATCTTTTGGTCTAGATCTCAACTCTTAAAGCAATTGAATATTAAAAGTCTCGGATCCAATGGTAATAAAATATGTTTTCTATTTGTCATGTGTTCAAGTTGTATACAGTTGGTGAAATAATGCGAACAACAAACACATCACTTATGTTTCAATTATTTATGATGTTCAATTTGTCAACATTAAATGTGTGCCTCCCTTTGGATAGTTGTAAATTTGTCTAGAGCTGTAACCAATGATACAAACTTTGATCTAACGTTCAATGATATGGTGTTGTTTTATTTGTCTGTGAATTATGATATAAAAAGCAACATCAACACGTTTATTCCAGTGTTTACAAATTATTATCTGACTTTTGTGATAAAAAGCAACATGAACACATTATTTCAGTGTGTATTCTCTAGCCTTTGTTGTGATAAAAAAGCAACATATAATTGGTTTATCAGTGTGTATAAATTATTATCTGGCTTTTGTGATAAGAAAGCCACATTAACACATTATTCTTTGGCCATTCATGAAAGGAAACATACATTATATCTCATTCGAGTGGTAAGGAAACATACATTATATCTCATTCGAGTGGTCGTTTATAATCTTTATGTCTGTCTAAATGATATATTATGAACTTTGATCTCTAGATTCAATGCTAACAGTTTGTGTTATCTTTTCCCTGCTTTTGTGTGCATTGTATGTGGTTCCGCTGTGTTTGTCCTGAACAAATATACAATGACTCATTTTACTATGTACATTTGTACATGAAGCACATGTATAATAAAGAGGTTATCACTATCGGTAAATAACATGCAAAAAACTTTAAAAAGCCTTGTCACTGTGGCTGTATAATGCTGACTTTACAATGTAAATTTATACAAATTTATACAAAAGTTACTCTATTAACGATAAGATATAAATGCAAATATGCTAGCCATTTTTACCAATTTTAAAAATAACTGATTAAACTGGCTGAACATCAATGACAATTTGTGATAGTTTTAATAGTTTCTTCGAAACTACCCTATTTGCCGGTGTATAAACCGCACCTGTGTATTAACCGCACCCCCCTTTTTTTGAAATTTTTTTGTTGGAAAAAAGTGCGGTTAATACGCTATAAACAGCACCCGTGTATTAACCGCACCCCCATTTTTAAAAAAAAATTGAAAAAAGGTGCGGGTACAATACACCAGCAAATACGGTACATCTCAATATTAATGTTTGTATTGGCTTTATCGTTTTGCATACATTTATATGAACTTGTCATGTTTTTTTTCATTGTTCAACTACAAATTATAGTTCACTGTTAATAAGTATACAAAATAATTGACATAATAATTTGTATGCACTGTAATAAATACAGTGCAATAAACAGCAGCAAAAAAAGGGATAAATTCATTACTTCATTCTACTGATACACTTGGACAGTACACGTCGATCGATAGAGGTGTGTTACACAGTAGGCGTTCTGCTCATAGCTGGAGGGAGCATGATTGGATTGGCTAACACTGACAAATATATTGCAACGATATTAATATTGTAATCACAGATGTTCAAATGCATCTCTTCAATCGCACCGCATGCTACCACTACGACCCGGTAGCGCAGCTATGTAGCGATCCACGGATCCAACAGTATGAGATGTGTAGACAGAGAAATGAAGCGTAATTTCTATCTACAGCGCTGATGTGAATATTATGGCGTGCACAGTGGGGGCTTTGGGACCATGGTAATAATGGGTAGTGCATGCAGTAAGTGCATTGAGGTCACAGCATGGGTCCCCGGTAAGCCAATAACAACAGTGTTGGCGTAATGTGTCCCCTGGTAGGCAATGTACACACTATACCTCATGATGTCCTAATGTTCCTAAACTGTGCTTTTTAGCTCCTTTTCCCTTCAAGATGATGATACTAAAGCTTAAAATATTATGCAACACAGTAAAAAGCTCACTTTCCTTAAAGCTAAGGCAATACATGTAAGTGCATAGAGGTCACAGCAGGGTCCCATGTAGTAAGCTAACAACAGTGTTGGCGTAATGTCTCCCCTGGTAGACTAACATGTACAGATGGCCTCTTCTGCTGAATGATGCTGCCTTTGCTCCATAATGTTGCAGTTATGTTTATAAGATAAGGATACTAGAGCCTGAACAATAATGCAACACAGTAAAAAAATGCCCATACTTTCCTTAGCTAAGGCAATAAGTGGTATGAGGTCACACCCAGTAAGACAATAACAACATGCTGTAATGCAGAGCTCAACACTAGCACTTGCCCACTTGCCCGGGGCAAGTAAAAACTGATGTTGGGCAAGTAAAATTTAACAAATGGTAAAGTTTGCTTTGCTGCTTGCCCAATTAGGCAACTATATTATTGTTCAAGTAGCAGATAACATTAACAATGTAATTTCATATGAGTCAACCTCATCTAGAAGTAAGTAAAGTTAAAGTCCTTCCCATGTCAATTTTGGCACATAAGGTGACGCCTACATGTATCTCCGATTCATTAGCCATAGGCCACTCGTCTACTAAATGTAGCGAAAGCTACAGAAGGGGGCCAGTCCTCTGGTAACTCAGTTTCTATAAATGCCGAGCGCCTGGCTAGAAGGCAGAAGGTACCATTTAAAAAAAGTCTTTGGTATGACCTGGTCTGGGTTCGAAATAAGAGGGCAAGTCAATTTTATATTGGGGCAAGGAAAATGTAAAAATAAAAACATTCATGATTTGTACATGTATGCTCCAATGGGCCAGGGCATAAATAGTTAGTGCGGAGGCTTGTGTAATGTGCTCCCTGGTAAACTACCTACACACGACTTCATCTCCATAAATGATTGGTGCTTTGTCCATTACTGTTAGTGAGTGTTACTACAGTAGATACTAAAATTAAAAAGTCTAAAAATACTTGCACGCAAATACACAATTTCTGTACTTTCCTTCAAGAATAATAACATTATTGAACCGCGTTAGTGCAGGGAGTATTATACAGAGACCGTCACCCTCCAGTCCCCGCAAGCCAATAACAATTTAGCATTGGTGTAATGTGTCTCTTGGTGGGCTATGTACACATGACCTCATCTTTGTGACTGAGGCTTTTTTGCACCATACTGTTGCACTTATTTCCTGTTAAAGGGCATCAAGCGTGGGGATGCTACATAGCGGGTCGCCATTTTTAACTGGGTTAGTTTGCGCGCACCGCATGACACTGAGCTAACGTGCATTACGCACCGTGCGCAACGCGTATGCAAGATGGCGCCACGCATCTCATTTGACGAATCTGAACTACCTTTAAAAGATCCTTATAATGTACAAGAACCCCCCATCTCTGCACAAGTTTTCCTTCAATGCAGGAATTAATTTTTAATTTTAGGGGGCTACTTTTCCAATCTGATGGATATCCAGAATTTTTTCACATACTACCCTATGGTAATTTTAGGAACTACCTACTGATTTCAGGGGACTTTTTTTGAAAAATTAGGGGGCAAAATCAACCTCAGCCCCCATATATTTCCTACCCTGCTTTACTTCAATGGTAACATTACAGAACCTGGTTAGTGCAGCGCGTATAGTAAGCCTGAAAGCCAGTAAGGACAGTGTTGATGTAATGTGTCCCTTGGTAGGCAATGCACACACAACCTCATCCCGTGAATGATGCTTTTCTCCACCATTACTGTTACACTTTTACTTTAGATGCTAAACTATTAAAGCCTTTCACGCAACACCATACAATTTCTGTACTTTTCCTTTGAATAATAACATTATTGAACCTGCATGTTAGGGCCGTGAGTATATTTAGTAAGCCTGCAAGCCATAAATGACGGTGTTGGTGTAATATTGTCCCTCGGTTGTTGGAATGCTGTATCACATAATTCATTTCTGTGTATTATAAGATGCTCTTTTCCATGCTGTTGTACTTATTTCCCCAAGTTATAAGCTAATACTAGACCCTTGAAAAATACGTGTATGCAACACATACAATTTCTGTACGGTACCTTCCTTCAATAATAACATTGATGTCGATACGAAACCGTAAACAGCTTGATTAAATATTTGTCTTCACTTCCTATTAGTAGAATTCGTGTAAATATTAGTTCATCGGTTATTAGTACAAATCATCACTTCACATTGAATAACAAACTTAAAGGGACTAAGTAACATTGTCCAAATCCTCAAAATCCAATTGTAATTCTGGCAGTTCCCTCATACCTTGTTGTATTCATATTAACAAAAAAAGCATGGGACAGGTTTCGGTTTTTCAAATTTCCCTTTCGTTAAAAAGATATTTACGATTGAAGTGTTCAGATGTTCAATTATCCACTGGATTGTCGAAACCATGTACAAAGTGAGTGCAATGAGTTAGTAAATATCACTTAGCATGTTTGCTCATTACTCGGCCATATAACGTTTATTTAACTTGAAATTTTCACACAACACCCAGTGGACATATCAGATAACAACAATATACATTGTATCAACCACTCATCAATTTTTGCACATGTCAATAAAGTTACTAGATCCCTTTAAGTGGGCACCAGACTTGACAACACCCACTGGCTCTGTATATATTTGGCTAGTTCCTGACTGTCAACAAATTGTTACCTGTATTTTGCCAAGCAAATTGTCATGGCAACCTACATCCGGATTATTTTGTTTTTCTGCGTTTGTACATGTACATGTATTATGTGCGTTTCTATGGATAATGTATTTCGACTGGAACATAATCACCACTGTGTGGGCAAAGTATAATGTCAATATCAAGAACAAATCGATGCTTGTGGAAAATATTTGTCTTTGGAGCTATTTTAGGTCTGTTGTTTATCATTAGATTCAGAAAAAGCGAGTATCCCAAGCTGAGGCAAAAAGGAGCTATTTTAAGTCATGTTTTTATCTGATGGGGAGACAAACAGAGAATTAACCCTAACCCTTCGAGATTCTAAAATCCCCATAGACTTTGAACACAACCCACCTGGTTCCAGTAAGCAAGGGGTTAACGTGCTGGCAAAGTAGACATGGCACAATTTATAGTAAACTATTGTAAATATTATTGAATTTCAATTACAATATTTGCTTTCAAAATCAATGTTCAACAACATTATATATTTGTCTGGCTGGTTTTTAGGTCATGTTTTGATCCTAAGAGAGAAAAGTTGTTGTGGTTTGTATCAAAGGGTAGAATGTGAACTAATGTTTGCAATACTTTTGTATGCATTGGGCAAACAAAACAATGCAATGTCATTGTTCACAATATAATTATATTTCAATAACAAATCAAAATCAATGTTTGTTGAAATTATTTCCTTTTAGTGCTGATTTTAGGTCATGTTTTGATCCTAGAGGGAGACAGCTTGTTGTGGCTCGCGTCCAAAATTAGAAAGTGAGTAACGTGACTGGCAATTTGAGTGTTTCCTGTATGAGGCTGTGGTCCTGGGTCTAGACACATGGTGATCTCTATGACTAATTTCACCCACGAAGTAACCAAAATGTTACCCAAAATAAACGTTTTTCCAGTGTAATTTGACACTCAACAACCAAACTATATACCCCAAATAAAAGTTGTTACAGTGTACATTGTACATGTAATTTGACATTCAGTACAATGTGGTGTATTGAAACTTTTCTGTAATATATATTGCAATGTACGCTGTAACAAAGAAAGTTGTGTCCAAGCTGATCATATTATGGAACAAATTTTTATATGATATATTTAACAGGTTTAACAAGATAATTTTCCCTCGAACACACTTTGTAGCAATTTTTTCTGTGACCTGGATTTCAGTCAAAATTGACACTAGACCATTTGGTTCAATCTTGGAGTCAATTATTATTTTGATGTAACAGATAAATTGTTGACATTTGAAAATGTCGACATGACTTCAAAATTCACCACTATAATAATGAGAAAAATACTGCCTAAGAAAGACTTTTCTCCTAAAAATTGCCTGTGTGAATCTCAAACTAACGCAAACATAGAAGTCTAAACGTGACAATTGGAAACAAAAAAATGCTGAACCCCTATTAAATACCTGGCTGTGCACAAAGTTTAGTCTGCAAATTATGTAGATCACAAACGTATACAAGGGTAACATTGCCACCAAGGTCGATTTACAAATCCCGTAGGATTTACCCATCCCCTAGATTCGCACAATCTGTATACGATAATGAAAATGCATGAGGTTGCCCTATTCGTGTCCTTGGAATGAAACAGAAGCAAATTCTGCATTGGGAACTGCAAAGGGCAATTAGATGCGTTGCCCTGCGGTAAATGTTGCTCTACGCTGCTCGTTTGTGGACCGACCGTTCATTATTAAGCACTGTAAATGCAGGCAGCCTTACGTCAAGGGTAGAGAGTCGAGGGGGGTGGTGGGTGGGAGGGGTGAGCGGTTAATTTTGCTATAAAGTTATAAACAGTCTTTTTTTTACAAGGTTGGTTTGATGTTCTAGCCTGCATGTTTGGAATGAAATCCCCCGTTATCATTTGCAACCTCCAACACTTGCTCATTTAACCCTTTCTCATTTAACTCTTTGTATTCTGGATTACGCAACCCCCATAGAAAATATATGTACAGGGACCACCAGGTTCCCAATCTCTCTAGATCTTAGGCTATGGATTTAAATCTTCTTTTCTGCTCTACATAGCTAATTTAAGATAATACCTGGATCATATGATACAATGCCATGCAGTCTGCAGCACACAGACTGTGTGCACCATCTCCACTCCCTGTGGAGCATTCCTTCCAAGCTTTGTTGCTTTCCCTTTAATCAAGAGCGAATTATTGTTTATTACAAGTATTCGTCTCATAGGAAGACTCAAATTAACAAGAGGGCACACATGACATTTACTGCCCTCAGTTGATGTAGTTTATTCTAATTGGGGAATTACCAAAAAAAACATAATTACATTACACAAACTTCTGCACTCTATTCTGTAATATTGTAATTGCATATTATGTTGATTGTACTTGTAGCTCGAAATGTATGTCGCAGCCAGTGTACGTGTACTCCAAGTCCACTTGTTCTTGCACTTACGAGATACCCTTGGGAAAGAAAAACATGGCTGGCAGATTTTCAGTGGCACTCATGAATCCATGAATCGTGATGGTTTAGTTTGTGGACGATGAATTGTATATATTCTCTCGCTCTTTTCTCAGTTTTGCCTCTAGGTATATATACGCAGTATGTACATTATGCATGCTGAGAAAAGCATGCCAGGGTTCAGTTCACATCTTCATTTTGTCGGGTTTGAGAGAAAAAAGGTATTAACTCACTTTTTTGATAAACCCGAGTACCGCATCGCCATCTCGTATATGGGTGTGAGCCTTCTCTATATATGACTATGATGTCAATTTCTTGGTAATCAATATTTACTTCTTATTTTGGAAAATCATGTTAAAAAAATTTAATTAAAAAGAGATCTGAATTGGGTTTCTACTAAGGCTCCCAAACATTAACAAAATTAGTACCGTAAACCGGGGTGACTTTGGCCACTTTTTGAAAAGGATTTATTTTCATCAAGTCTCATTCTTTAGAACCAATTTCTGATTCTTTACATTACCCTATAAGAATATTTTTGAAACAATAAGAAATTTGTTCTAAAAAGTGAGGCTCGATGAAAATATATTCATCTCAAAAAGTGGCAAAAGTCACTCCGGCGGTCAAAGTCACCCCGGCGGCCAAAGTCACCCGGTTTAATGGTAACTTAGTACAAAAAGTGACTCAGCGCCCTTCTCTTTCTCAACCGGCGATATGATCGTCTTGGTTCGCATGTCACAGTGTCTTGACAGACACGAACGTGAGACACATCCGCCTGGTTTGATGTTTTGGGGGAAGATGATGTATGCTTTATGTTCCTGAGTGGATACATTATTCATGCTGAGTAAAAAAAAATGTGAACACATTTAATTAAACGTTTTAGTTCACATCATCGCTGTATTTTGGTGTTTCTTAGAATAAAAGAGGACTGCACTGTTTGTTGGGATCCTTAGAGATGATGATTGTACAGTATGTGTTCCTCTCTGGGCACATGCATTGTGCATGCTGGTGAGGATAAACATAGAGAAGCTCTTTGTGAGTTGGTGGGTTGGGAATTAGTCCTTCGTCAATTGGCAGGATATTGTCACATGACAAACTTCCAGAACCATACATGGACCTTCTATGTGTGGCCCCATTCACAGGCAAAGAATAAAAAGAAGTCCTTGCTAAGTTTCAAAATGTCATAGCATCATGAGAAGATTCATTTTTAATCTTTTGATCACAATATATAAATGTAAACATGTACCTCTGAAATGTTTAGCTGTCATCAAAAGCCATTGTCAGCATTGGGACTGGACTTGAAAAAAATAAAACAGATCATGGTTGTGATTGTGCTTATCTTGTTTTTGTTTCTATTTGAATGTTTCAAGTTCAAGCAAAGGCCTTCACATTCCCAGATGAAATCCCAAATAAAGAGAAAAAACAACATCTGTCTTCCCATCAGTTGTCATAATGACATTTGCCGTGTTATGACTAGTGAGTCACACTAGAATGCTAAACTCAGGGTAATTAGATATTGTACTCATTAGGACCAGCGAAGATCGTAATTGGCCGCAAATTGCTCCGATTTCGTTCAACGGTCCACCGAGTAATGTTATTTCTGGATACGAGCGAAATGACCCTGTCTGATTGATGTCTTGATAGTGATGATTGTCCACCATCTGGGAAAGGTTGTGTGTGTGTGTGTGTGTGTGTGTGTGTATGTGTCTGTCTGTGTATTTGTATGTTTGTATGTTTGTGTGTTATTTTCTTGTGTGTCTGTGTGCTTGTGTGTGTGTGTATGTGTTTTTTGTGTGCATGTGTACCTTTATGTGTGTGTGTGTGTGTGTGTGTATGTGTGCACAACATGTGTATATGCTTGCATGTACCTGTATGTGTCTATGAGTGTTTGTGCATGTCTGCATGTGTGTGCACATTTTTGTTTGTGTTTGTTTGTGTGTATGTGTGTATGCGTGTGTATGTGTGCATGCATGTTTGTGTTTGTAAGTATGTGTACATGTATGTGTGTGTGTGTATGTGTACATGCATGTGTTAAGTGGGGAAGGGGGGAATCATTAAATGGCTGTGGCTGTGTAGATGGAAATTGCTGTAGATTTTCCTCCCTTCCACTATTAAAATCTCTTTGTACAAACACACAATAGACTTACAGATGAGACAAACCTTTATTAACCTGTTTCATTCTAGATTTTGAAATCCCCATAGACTTTGTACACAACCCACCCGGTTCCTGTAGCCAAGGGGTTAATACAAAGAGATATTAATACACACATATTGGACAAAGTAAACAGACATAGCCGTGCAGGAAATACACAGTGGAACACTGAATTGCAACCATTTGTGCACAGTATGCCTCTTCGTGCATTGTCAAATTCAAGGTTGTTGTATTGATTGTGGTGCACTATGCTTTTATTCAATTAGACGCGTGTAACGTAGTAACTCATTAGTGCAATGTTAGGGCCGGCAAATTAAATTTGCTCTACCACGTTTGTGAGGAGCTTCAGTTATTGAAACACTAGTGTCGCTTTTAACAGTAGCTACCCTCTAAACCTTTGAAGGAAATGTGATCTATGTATAGACAATTGTTTTCCCTTTGAAAAAAGGAAGGTTTCAATTTTCAGGAAATTTGAGACAATTCTGATAAAGAGTGCATGTTTATTCCCAGGGATTACAAATATATTTCGGGCGCTACTTTTTAAGCATGCCTACTTAAAAATATTATTGCAATCTGTTAATTATGTTTTGCATTTCAAACCTCTAGATGAGAATTAATTAGGACCTCTGTATAAATGTTGTGGCCCTTTTTTGTATATTGGGGCTTTTAAAATCACCCAGAGCCCCCTGTACATGTATTTTTATTCACTGTTTGTTCTCGAGTACGTTTTGTTGTTGTAAATTCATGCTAGTCCATTTCAGTGATTGGAACTTGTCATGCAAAAAAACTATATTACCTGCCGGTATCTTCCAGGAAAAAAAAAAAAATGCCATGAAGAGATTTATCTGTTCCTATTTTAATTTAATGTAATATTAGCTAAGGTCCAGTATGCATGTTTGATATGCCGCTTCTCTCAGATGCGCGTATATTCATGCGAGGGCAAATGATAACTAGAGCGTGACAGACTTGATTTTTGTTGGTGCGCTTTCCCTAGAGATTTTAAAGGTTGTCATGCGTGGAGATGTCAGTAGAGGGCACTGTGCTAAGTGCTATATACCGCAGGTCGCCAGTTGTATCCATAGTTTGTGCGCACTACATGTACACTACTGAGCCATTGTGTATTTTGCACCTTGCGCAAGGCATTCACAATATGACACAGCACATCTGGTTTACCACTCTGAACTACCTTTAATAATAATTATATTACTGAAAAGTGAATATTTATTTTATACTAACAAAAATCTTTTCATAATATTCTTTATTCAAATGTCTTTCTGGTGTGTTCATGTGTGTGTATAGTTTGCAGAGCATCTAGTTTAAGTATGGGTGCAAAATCACGGAGAAACAGATTTTGTTTTACATTTTTACAACATAAATTGTGAAATTCCTATTTGGTATAAATCGCTACTTGGTTTGTTTCAGTGGAGATATGGTCAAAGTGGGTTTCTAGATCACAGGGCATGTGTGCACATTATTTCTGCTCGGTAGATCTTCACTTTTATAAATTGTAATGGAGGTTTATGGTCAGTTGGGCTGGACAGGGTCTATTAATATCGTTTCTAGCCAGTGACCTTTGCAAACAACAACATTAATTGTGAAGTTCTTGTGAACATTTATATTTGGTATAAACTGCTAAGGTTTGCTTCAGTGAAGATACACCATCGAAGAAGCATGGCCATTACTTCTACGTGGTAGATCTTCGCTTTTATAAATTGTGACGAAGGTTTATGGTCAGTTGGGCTGGACATGGCCCTATTCAAATAATTTCTAGCCGGTGACCTTTTCAGGCATGGCCGAGCCGTTTGCAGACTTCTTGCTGGGGGGACAAGAGGACATAAGAACGCAGCAAATGGAGTAATCCTGAAAATGAACTGTACTTTGGTTTGAATGATGGAACCAATGTGGGGACTTTCTATGAAGAGGCTGGATGGGTCCTATTTATGTATCGTTTCCCCCAAACAACCTTTGAAAGCAGGGGCTGTGCTGTTTGCGGCCTTCTTGCTGTTGGTGTAAAAAGAGGGCATAAAAAAGAAAGAAATATTCATGAAATAGGAATGAATTTAGATTGCAAGCTGGAGCCAAAATAGGGACCTTTCATGAAGACCTGGATGGGTCCTATTTATATCGTTTCCCTCCAATGACCTTTGAAAGCAGGTACTTTGCTGTGTGCTGACTGCTTGCTGCTGTTGTACAAGAGGGCAGACAAATGTACTAAAAATAAATGAATATTCACAAATTAATAATTATGTTCTGCAAGATGCAGCCGAAATAGGGTCTTTTCGTAAAGACCTGGATGGGTCCTATTCATATCTTTCCCTCCAATGACCCTTGAAAGCAGGGACTGTGTTGTGTGATGGCTGCTTGCTGCTGTTGTACAAGAGGGCAGACAAAGGTACTAAAAATAAATGAATATTTACAAATTAATATATGTTCTGCAAGATGGAGCCGAAATAGGGTCTTTTCGTAAAGACCTGGATGGGTCCTATTCATATCTTTCCCTCCAATGACCCTTGAAAGCAGGGACTGTGTTGTGTGATGGCTGCTTGCTGCTGTTGTACAAGAGGGCAGAAAATATACTAAAAATAAATGAATATTTACAAATTAATATGTTCTGCAAGATGCAGCCGAAATAGGGACTTTTCATGAAGACCTGGATTGGTCCTATTCATATCATTTCCCTCAAATGACCGTTGAAAGCATGCAGGTACTTTGCCGTGTGCTGACTGCTTGCTGCTGTTGTACAAGAGAGCAGAAAATGTACTCAAAATAAATAAATATATATACAAATTAATATGTTCTGCAAGATGCAGTCTTTCCGTAAAGACCTGGATGGGTCCTATTCATAATCTTTCCCTCCAATGACACTTGAAAGCAGGGACTGTGTCATGTGATGGCTGCTTGCTGCTTTTGTTGTTGTTGTTGTTGTTGTACAAGAGGGCAGAAATAATGCACCAACGAGAATGAGAGAAGAAAATAGTATACAATGAGGAAAGCAAATTCATGAAATGTGAAATAATACAGTTTTTTGGGTGAGATTTTCCATCAAAATGAGGGATGTGTGAATCTTGTGGTGAGTAGCAAGTTAATGCAAACAACCTCTTGTTGGTAGAATGTATTGTCATATTTTCATTTTCCAAGATTCTGATTGTATTCAGCAGAGCCATAGAAGTCTTGGAGATAAGATAAGGAGTAAGAAAATATTTACATTAGAAACCGGAAAGAATCTGATAAATACAATTGAGGAAGGTCAATCCACTTCCTCTTGATATTTTCTCAAGGTGGTAGTTGAAGTTGGGAACGATAACATTTATTTGGTGTTCACTTCAACCTGATTGAATGTATTTTGGCCATCTTAAAAAGGGTTAATTTTATGTATCTTTTATTTTAATTTTCTTTTTATTCCAGAGTTAGTACACTATATAGGATATATTTAGTAGCAATAACTTTTTTAAAATCTGGTTTTGATTAATAAGGGCAATTGAAACAAAAAGTATAAATCTCTAAATTTCTTTCACTAATTAAAAGATTCCACTCCACTCAAACAATGATATTGATATAGTAAGTGTAACTAAAGAAAAATCATGCAACCTTCAGCTACATGTATGTATACCTGTTCATGTTATGCTATAAAAATCAATTCAGAATGTTGGAGGATTACTATACGCCGGTAAAGCGGATTTTCATTTCCCCAGTCCCACATGCATCTTTTGCCATCCTCTTGGGCGATCGATACACCCACCTTGTTATCTCTCAATACATGTATGTTGTAAAAACACGCCAGATTTGCGCACATCAGCCTCGAGCTCACTTTCATTCATGCGAGAGGCGAGCATGGGTGGTATTAGAGATGTTCATGCATGGAGATGCTACACCGTGGATTGCCATTTTGAACTTCGTGGACATGTACATGTAGGCTAGTTTGTGCGCACTGCATAACATTGAGCAAGTGTGCATTGCGCATCTTCGTGAAAAAAACACATTGGGGGCTCGACAGGGCACATTTGCTCCCGAAATGCCAAGAAGAAAGAAATAATGCATATAATAGAGTTCAATGCAAAACATATTTGAGACTATTTTCATGGAGGCAAGCTTGAAAAGTGGCCCCCTCAAAAAAGATTTCTCTGATACAGTTTGGATTGCCATTTAGAAATACGTATTTATAAGCTAGTTTGCTTGCACTGCATAACACTGTGAATTCTGCATCGTGCACAAGGCAAGGTGGCACCGCGCGCATCCGATTGACAAATCAAAATTATCTTTAACCCTTTTCCCCCAAAGTATTGCAATTTCTATAGGGTTAAAGTGAGGCTTGTATAGTGTCAGATATTGCTCAAAATGATATTTGAGACTTCAATCCTGTACCACAATCATTGTAAGATATGTCCGAATGATGTGTGAAAGTTTCATTGAAAAGAACACTGCGTTCCTGGTTAAAAAAGCGTAAATATGCGTCAGCTTTTACAACGGACGTTTATGAGGTTTATGACAGTTTGACGCTTATGACGCTTTTGAGCTGAATGATAGATATCGTCATACTAAAGGGGCATTTGAAAAAATCTAAGCCTATTTTAGTCTTCTCTTACCATAAGCTAAACAACACGGTAGAAGAGAAACGAGGAAGCTCCAAGTAATTTTCGTGGAGTTAGACACTTTACAGGCCTCACTTTAATATAGGGCTAGAAATTAGCACTGCCCAGCTGGCATGCATGGGCTATCAAAAATGCTCTTTGAGTCACTGAATTTTGGTGGTGATAGCATATTGTATTTTAAAATTTATATACATTGCTTTAATTACAGGTAGCTTTGGATTAGATATAGAGGTCACCTGTATCTAAAAATAGTGGCAAAAAATGTGCCATGCGGCCTGCACCAAAGGTTGTAACAGTTACTGCCGTCGTCGCTGTTCAGAAAATTCGTAAAAGATGTCAGTCTTTTGACATTTCTTGCTGGTACATTTAGGTGTTTATGTACATGTAATAGCTGGTAACAGGTCACAGTAATATATATATATATTTTCCTATCATATTGCACGCAAGTTTCAAATTAGAACAGTATTATATAATATCATTGTGAAACTACATTACATCCTTTCTAGAAGAAGAAAAACAGGCATACATTTACAATATGAAAAAGAGAAAATTCTTGTGTACTGTCAGAAAATATGCTAGAGATCATACTACCGTGACATTTCTTGCCATTGGCGAAGCGTAGTCTGACTGATTGGGGGCATACGTACATGTATATCTCTAGACTAAGTTGCTTTGTCAACCCAAGGGTCAACCCACCTCCCCCCATCCCCCCTCCCTATATACACCTGTACACCACTGCTTCTTGTTGGTATGAGTACACTGAGGTATAGCTCAGTAACTCTGGTCTTGAGAGTCAAATAACTACAGTGCATGCAGGTTGCCTATTAGAGTGGTGTTATGTTACAGCCGTGAGAAACAGGCACCATTTCAGTTGCAGAAAGTACACATTTTGGAGCAAGAACAAATTTATGCCTAGATGCTGTCACAAAATAGAGGCCAAAGTTCCCACATTCTTTTTTGTACGCGCTATTACCTGGTTCAAGTACACGTAGAAGTTAATAGCGTAGCAGGTCAAATATTCTAGGTGCACACAGGTTGCATATATCTATATGAGCTATGGTATTATGTTACAGCAAGTGAGTTACGAGAAACCCTTTTGAATTTCATATGCATTTATTAACAAGAATACAACAATTTTTTTTTTTTTTTTTTTTTTGTTGGGGGGGGGGGGGGGGGGGGGGAGGGGGGGGGGGGGGGGGGAGACAATTTTTTTGTGTGCAACATTACTAATAGATGCAAAAGTTCCCACAGTTTATAAATACCAGTTGCTTGATACTAGGACAAGTTCATATAGTTTCAATAGCAGGTCAAATATCTATGGTGCATTAGTTCTGGTATTATGTTACAGTAAGTGAGCACCCTGACTGGCTGAGTGGCTGACCCATTTACATTGTATGGATTTTGAAATGATACACAAATACTATAGATGCTTTTGAATTGATTTGATTTAATTTGCTGCATTTGAATGTTTGAACAGATAAATGGCGCCATACAAATGCTGTGGATCATCATCACATCATTCAAAGGATGAATTACATTAACATACAGTACATGTTTTAAAAAATGAACACATTTTGAGGGAATAGAGATGCTTTTGTGTAATTTAAAAACCTTGAATAAATAGTAGGCTGGAATATGTTTTTGAAATGTTTATTGTGTACTAGATCTAGAAGCAGCCAAACTAATGCACTCCTATGTCTGTCAAAATAATACAGACAGAAGAATAGGAATAGGATGCCAGGTGATATCATTTTCATGGATATTAATATTGCAATAAACTTTTACTACTTCTCCATATATATACATACCAGCAAAAAAACATTTGCCTACAGGTGTAATACAATCTGCACCTGTAATCCCGTAAAGTTATACAACGACATAGGACAATGACAGTTTGCTTATTTAATAAATTGTAATATAATTATTGTGTTTCTTTCAAATTTTGTTAATTCATTACAATCTTTCATACAATTAACAAATTCCTTTTACTCATCATAATATGCAATTAACTGTGTTCATGATTATTTATTGTATGCTTTATAATTTGTTGAAAATGTGGAAAAATAAAATCAAATCAAATCAATACCAAATACAATCATACAAGATCTCATAGTTCTGTATGTAATTCAAGGATTAATGATCATAACTTTCTACATCAGACAGGTTTGGTTCAAGAGAAAAAGTGATCATTATTTTTTCCGTAGAAAATATTTTGGTTCATGAACATGGTGGCTGTTATAAAAATAACATAATATTGGACTAACCCGTTTAGGACTGGACAACCGACTGGTCCCAAAATTACTGGTCCTGCTGGGGTCTATTATAGAGAATGCCAGTTATACAATCAAATTGTCTTCAATGGCTCATTATATTAACTCATTCAGAACTGGTGCCGCTATTAAAGACAGGTTCGACTGTACTAGAGTTTTAAAAGAGTCCTGAGTGTGTTACAGTGTGTTTACCTACTCAGCAGGTGTGTCCTATACACACAATTCAGTGTACATGGTGTATTTGTCTTTCCACGGTCCGCCTATCAAGGGGAAAAATGGGCCTGTCATTCGCTGTGTAACTCCAACGAACGCAGTGAATAGCCAAAGGCCACTTTTGTTTTCGCGTACATGTGCTTTTTTGTTCATCATGTACATGTGTAGCTATAAACCGCAAAAAAAGCTATTGTGATTTTTTTCACACTTGCATGCTTCATGCATTAATTGTCAATCATAATTAATAACACTATATTTAGGACTTTAGACTGAGCACACTCATGTCTGCATTATAATTCTTTTCATGCCAATTGTGCCTAGATGATCATTCTGCGTTGAGCATTTAGATGCAGAAAACTACAAAATTTTCATTTTTACTAGGATTAGGAAAAGTTTGACTATTGTAAATTATGCGCTCATGAATTTCAATAGACTGTGAAATGTGAATTGTAAAAGAATTGTCTTATTTTGTAATCATATACTTGAACAAAAATGTAATTCCCTAGTTGCTACATAGTATGATCTGTCTTTTTTAATTCCAGATATGATTTTGAAACAGAAAATACCAATAAATGCACTTATAAGAAGTTTTAGTATGAAGTTACAAGAAATCCCTGTAAAATGACCTTCAATGTGAAGCGCAATTTGTATGTAAAACCGTAATTTAATTTGTAATTTGTAATTGTAATATCTACTGCTATTTTACGCACATTACATCATGAAGACAGGTGATATCTAGGGTACTGGATAATTTGCATACAGTACCCTATTGAAATAAGACACTTGTATGCAGGTAGTGTTATTATAATGAGTTAACACGTTGATATTGTGTTGCAACTGCTACAAAAAAATGCTATAAAAGTATAAAAACCATTGTTCACCGAACCTTACCGGTTATTGTGTTTGATAGCACATATTTACTTCCAGTTCCACGATGAGAAATTTCCTGATTTCTAAATTGATAAGAAATATATGTCTTATCCTGTACTAGAAGTATGAGGGATCACTTGTTTTCTTCTTTAAAAAATATTGAGGAAACTGACTAGAAATAAATTGAGTGAATGCAAAAAAAGGAAGAAAATTTGGCTCACTGGGAATCGAACCAGAGACCCCCGGATTGCTTTACTCGTGCTCTAACCATTGAGCCATAAGGCCCAACTGAAGCACAATTTGTTTCTTCTTGACTTGCATGCTAACTTTGACATGAATGCGGACTACCTCTGCCCCCCGCAATCAACAATAATTCAATCTATTTAAAGAACAATTCAAATTCTCACCTTCCGACAATATGAACCTACATCGCTTTTGAACATTTTAGATGGCAAATGCGCTATATAAATGCATTATTATTATTCGTATTATTATTATTAACTGGGTTAGGCACAACCATTTCACAAGTCTTCTAGGTTTATTATCAGGTGGGCTGGATGATTGAGACTAAGCGCCTAGTAATTGATTATTAAGCCTTGTGTGAAAGAATTTGTGATTAACACTGAAAAATATCTAATTTATTCCATGTATTTGAAATTGAAATGGGATAGACACACCCATGGATATAGGTCAGGTTCACTATTGTAATGAGTAAAATCTGTCACGCCCTGCTATAAAAACCATTGTTCCGCTTATCATTACCTGGTCGTTGTGTTTTGAATTGAAATCATGTGAGCCTATGGATACAGGTTTATTATTATAATGGGAAATGTGTGTAACTACAGTATTTTAGTGTCCGATACTGGTCATTGTGTTTTGATGGCACAATTTTACTTCCATCACTTGACCTTCTGATTTCGGAAATGCCCAGTTTTCTACATAATTATGGATTTAAAAGAATGATTATTTTTTTCCAAACAGATCTTGATACTCCAATACATTAATTCAGGGCTCAGCAGTGTATACTATGCATCTGATTTTGGTGTTGTAGCAGTAGTATAGGCTCTGGTTATTTCATTTTGTGTAGGATACATTACGCATTTTCCTAAGGCCTAATCCCACTTCAACCGTTTCTCCAACAATTTCCTATCAGACCAAAATGTGGCGAAACAGTCAGTATTTAGCAAATTTTGAAGTTCCATGGCGTTTATTTCACACGAAACGGAGCAGAATTAAAAGTTTCCTACTAATCCATTCCGTACTTGGGCCCATCATTTTGTTTCCTGCTAGTACCTTCTGATGTCAACTGATATGAAACGGAGGGAGAAACGGTTGCAGTGGGACTAGGCCATTAGACACACATACATAGTTTTAGATGCTATACAATAATATGTTGTCCTTCTTTCAATCCCCAAACTTCTGGGGTGGAATCACAAAGGAGGTTTGTAGGAGGTTTGTACAAACCATGGTTTGACCATGGTTTACATCTATGGAATGCACATTTGTAAACTGATGGAGAAGGAATGTAAACTCCTTACTTGTTAACAATGTTGATTTACAATTTACTTTGTATATGAGCAGCATTCCATAGATGTAAACCCATAGTCAAAACCATGGTTTGTACAAACCTCCTACAAACCTCCTTTGTGAATTCACCCTTTCATGTTTGCTAAATAATTACTTCAAGGATAACCATGATGAAATCCTTGCAAAGTGGAAAGTTCCTGATGCACATGAAAAGGATAACAAAATGATCATCTGTTATCCTGTTTAATAAATATATTGCCCATTTATTTGTTATTAAAAGCCCTACTTTCCCATGTGAAATTGGACAAATTCACCTAGATATTTCAAGCACATATATGAAATATAACACCTGTTTATTTGATTAAAAGTGTATGCGTACCATACTTTCCCTTTACTGAATCTAAGGAAAGGCCACGCTTGTCAAACTATTCAAGGCCTATATGATTGATTGATCACGCTTTAATAGTTTAATTCGTAGTTCAATGTCCAGATAATCTGACCGCCTGAAACTACATGAACTGTGAGTGTGCTAAGTTGAACCAATTACGGACCCCCTTGGTTGAACAAGTGGTGATAAGAAAGTGTGTTGTGTGTTTCAAACAGTTTAACTGACCCCAGTGTATAGAACATAGTATTTGATACCATAAAAGCTGTTTTGGGTTTTTTTTTTTTTTTTTTTTTTTTAGATACAAACTGAAACGGAAATAGAATGAACTGCATAGATTCTGACTGAAATTGGCATTCTCCAATCATAGTATGTTTTTGTTTTTAATGAAACTATATAATAACAAATTGTGTAAATACCTGTATCAACATCAGAGGTTCGAACCTCCCAACTCTCTACCAAAATGAATGTGTAAATAAGGAATTTTTTAGGAACAAGAACAGTTTTCTGTAATGTTTTTGTGATGCCCACACTCAGGTAAAATTGTACATTGATGTACTTTATCTCTCAATTTACACAATGCCATTGACCTACACTAACTAGTACATTATGTGTAAAGATGAGGATGATAATTCCATTTGACAATGCATACATACACATAAATGACTTTGGCAAGCAAAAGCGGACTATAGTTTGCTATTTTCCTTGTCCATTCTATATTTGCCAGTGTTGTCTGTCTGAAATGCAGAGATTAGAATTGAGTAACATCTGAGAACTTAGGGTCTACCTCACTTGTTTCCATTTCTTGTTCAGGATGCTCAGGTGGAGATGAAACTGAGTACGATCGCATAATGAAGATGGTGATATTATGTAGTTGACACTAGACGTACACGTACAGGCATATAAATCTATTGCAAGCGTATTTGCGGAATTGTTTACCACTGTCTGTCTGAAATGCAGGTAATGGAAATGGGTTAACTTTGAGAGGTGAAGTTATTGATTTGTTTTGCTCGTCTAGGATGAACAGGAAGATACAAACATTTGCATAAGAAATACATATATATGGTTATTTTAGTTGGACACTGTATACATTACTATACACAGATGTCTTGCGCAAGTGAACATTGTTCGACTACTTCAGTTGGCTTAAATTTCTTTATTTTTCTGCCAATTGTCTATCAGAATTTGCAAAGAGTGGATGTGATACTTGAGAAGTAAAGTGATAGTTTGTTTTATACTCCCAGGAAGATGAGCGGTGATGGGATGGGGGATGGGTTTCCAATGGCATTTTCATCAGTCATCCATTTACCCATCCCCATCCCCACTTATTCATGATATCTATTTTGTTTGAAGGTGTATGACCTGTTTGGGGACTCTGCAACAAATAAACTTGTTTTGTTTGTCTTCATTGCATGCATCTTCCTTTTTTTTCATTCTGTCTTCTTCACCTCCTGGAGATTGTTGCAGCGTGTGACTGAATGTGTACAATTTATGTTTGTGGTTTGATGTATACAATGTATGATGTCTTTGTGGGAGTTAGAATTATTTCTATGATGAGATGTACTTTGAATTACCCACTTTCTTACTAAGTACTGCTTAAATACATAACATTGGCGGTTGAGAAAGAAAATGAGGCTAAGTCACTTTTTGTACTTTTCCCTTTGTAGGGCGGAAGATAATGTGACTAGGTGATAGTTGAGAGTGGGGGGTGGGGGGGGGGGAGGAGGGTGGGGGAGGAGTAAGAAGGTAAGGAAAGTAGGGATGGGTAGGTGCCTAGGGAGATAGTGGAGGGGAGTGAGAGGGTGCAGAGGAGATATGGAAGAGGAAGGGAGGGGAAATGAGGGCTCAAATAGCATGGGAAGAAGATGGAGAGTAGTGAGCGTAGTGGTAACTTGAGGGTTTTTAACCCATTTTGCACTGGTCCGAAATACTCTCTGGGTAGGGTCTATGGAGAATGCATGTTATACCGAACACAGATCCAGTTTTCAATGGGTTAAATTAGAAAGCGAAAATCGCAGACCACTCAGTAGGATGATCAGAATTCATTACCATACCTCGTATCAACTCAGCCGGCCGGCCGGCCGCCATGATGCGCACTTGATCCATCTATCTTGCTCTTGCTGTTTTATATCATGTCTTTCAATTTCTCTTGTTCTTCTTGTTTTTCTTGTTGGTCTTTCGATTCATCTCGTTCTCGTTGTTTCCATTTTGTCTTTGTATTCATCTTGCTCTTGTTTGCGGTCGTGATGTACTCTGTCCATTTAGGCAGATTAGTTGCATGGAATGGTCGCCAATTATCTAGGTAGATATGCACATGCTGTGTTAGCGTATCAGCATTTTGTCCTCCTTACAGACAGACGGTAGCTCGTACAGTTAATTTGCTAGCTGATTGGGAGTGATCTACGATTCATCATTACTTGAGCTCTTAACCTGTTCAAGCCTGTTTGATATCAAGGTATAACAAGCCTATCCACGCTAACAATTGTTTTCTACTGGCCCAATCGGGCAAGTAAAAATCATATATTTTCAAATTTGACTTGCCCCCAACAGAAAATTTACTTGTCCATGCAATAAAACGATGTGAAAAAAATAACCTCTTGCTTGCTTCTTGAATAGTTTCAGTTTTGTTTTCACATAGATGATCTGACAACCTACAGTATCTAAACCACTTTGAGAATTTTACTTGCCCAACATAAATTTGTATTTGCTGGGCAAGCACTAGTGTTGAGCCTTGGGTATAACCATGAGCTTAGTAGGTTCATGGTATAACATACTTATTTCCCAGGCTACGGCCCAGCGAAAAAATTAATATTGTTATTTCGGGGGCTCCTTTTCGGGGGCTACTTTCACCATCTCGGGGGCTACAAATTTCCGGGCTCTTTTTTTAATTTCAAGGGCTACTATTAAGCTCTAATGTTGTAAGTAATCATCTTATAAGCATTTGATCACGATCCAAACAGAAAAAAAAAAAAAAAAATCCTCAAAATCCCCCCCAAAAAATTTCGGGGGCTCTTTTGGGCATTTCGGGGGCGAATTCGCCCGCCGCCCCGTGTATTTTTTTCGCTGCTACGGCCTGACAGGAAAGTGGGGACTGGTATGGGTTAACATTCATGGATATGATTCAGTGGGACTTTGAGAGTCAAAGATGATAGTCCTGGAAGACTAATGAAGATTGGAGGAATTGTGGATAATGGATTATTGATTATTGCTTCTTTGTTTGCATTATCATAATGTTAGGCTAGATTGACATGGAAATAAAAATGCATCATTATTTGACTTAAGTATTAGTTAAAAAAAAAAAAGTTCGTGATGCCTGCCAAAAAAAAAAAGCAATACAGAATGGTGCACACAAAATAATGCTTTTGAAAATCATACTCTGTCTTTTTGACAGTCTGCTGCAAATGGTCCACATGAGCTTTAAATAATATGTCCCTGGAGTTAGATAACATATAAGACAACATATTGTGGGCTGTTGTCTGTATTGGAACATGTATCATGATATCGGGTATCTATATGATATTGGATTTTACATGTTTGGATCATTTGGACATACTGTGCGATAAATAATTTATTTAAAAGTATGCTCGTCACACTGTGTCTCTAGTACATGTACATATGTACGTCCTTGGGTAGGATGTTGACTCTGCGGCATACATGTTATGAATAATGTACCCACTATACTGCACCAGTAATGTCATCATGGTGTTGGGAAATACATATCAAAAATTCAAAATACAGTGTAAGAGTGGCCGATTTAAAGAAAAAAATAAAGGGTTTTATATGCAAAAAATGATTTATAATTGTTTATTTATGAATTCAGGATAGTTGTGATAAACCTGCTAAAATACAATGAAATTTAGAAAATATTGGATGCCATAAATCACATGTATACATTTATTTCAAAATATAACTTGATGTTTAATGAATAGCGTTTTCATTTAAACAACAATGTTCTGTATGATATAATATGGGATAAGCTTTTCCTTAAAAATGCTTGAAAACACATTTATCAAAACAATTCCTAACCTTTTACATACCAATTATACATAACTTGAGTTGCATTACGTTGCATTAAACTACAGTACAGGTATGTCCAAGCGCAGGCATTGACATCTACAGTCTATGCACACAGTAGCTATCTTTTGCCCTAATGCCCAATTACCCATAATGTACTTGTTGGGCTATTATCAAATTACCCAATCAATGCAGCTCCATTAGAATTGTTTTCCACCACATCAACTATTTTGTTATGCTTTACTGGATGATTGAGGACACGGTCGAGCATAAAATGCGGCCTAATTATTTTTCCAATATTTGTTCCCCAGTAGTTCTATGCTTGTTTAGGCATTCATTAGCCGCATCATTTGTTTTGAAATAAGGGTTACATCTGTTGTTATTTTCTGTACTTAAACATACAATTTACAATTTTTCCAATATTTGTTTACCAGTCGTTCGGTGGCTAAATCTGTTTATTAACTTGGTTTATGATTGTTGTCTTCTTTCCGTAAACATAGAATTTGCAGTTTGTTTGTGGTTTCGACTTTGGCATCAACTAAACTTGAACATTCCTTCAAGATTCATCATGATTATACAACTTATAAATAGGGATGTTTTGAATAAAAACTAATTAAAGACTACATGTGTATTACTTGTACCTTGTGCAGTATTGAAAATCTTACTTTGTTACCATCCTAAAGAAATACTGGAATATGATGTCTGTAGATTTAAGTTGCAACAGTTATGAACTACATGTTATGTGAAGGAGAGTAGAAGGTCACTTGAGTACAATGTATGATGGACGTTGGGTGCCTCCCTTTGACTCCTTGTGAATTTAAAGGGCACCTCCCAAATAGCCTCTAGCACTTCCCCATGCAACCTACATGTACGTAAGATTCAATTACCATCAATCTATGAAAGGTAATACATTATTTCTGTGTAAAAAGTGTCAATATCTTCGGAAAAAGAATGTGGTACTGAAATTTTAAAAGCAGTTTAAACAAAACTATGCCAATATCTTAGAATATGTATTTATTCAAAGTTAACAGAAGAGTACAATGTGTAAAATGCACTAGGGATCATGTGACTCAAAATATATTTAATTCCACCTCCCAAATGTCCTTTATAGCACTATTCCTGGTAACATAAAATATAAAATGTAAAAGTTGACACATTTTCAACTCATATTAGAATGACAGAAGTTAGAGGAATTAAACAATTGACAGTGAAAAATAGAATATTGAATAATGTTTTCTGCAGTTAAAAGATAAGCTTTGAAATGTAAGTCATTGGGGCCCATTTGACTCCTAATGAATGTCAACCCAAGTCCCAAATGGCCTTTAGCCCAGTTAGTTGGTCATCCAATGTCACTCTTCATTTACTCTGAATTGGGGACCACTTGACCATTAGTGTCAACCATGACCTTTATTCGAGAGAGCGCGAGAGAGAGGGGGAGAGAGAACAATATAAAACATACAATGTATCTAAACACATAAGAGCAGGATATACACAAATAACAGAGTTAAGTGATGAAACTGGGACATAATTTTATTGAGTGTCATCTCACTTCAGTCTTTATTTATGTGAATGAGGGCAACTTCAAGACCATGATCAGTATCTTTACTGCCCGTAATGATATTAAATAGAGACAGCATGGTGCTTTAATAGAGGAAGAGAGAATAAGAAATTAGAAGCGAGATATATAAATATATCACAACCAAATTAAAGTGATATAATAATCAGCAAGTTGATTGTGGTCACTTTACAGAAGAAGAAAAATAACAGAGAGAGAGAGAGTGTGAGGGGTGAGATTGCATTGTATTATAGAGATAGACAGCCAAACATATGAGAACAAAAGTTGAGAATAATCCATTGTGAGGGATAGGTTGTTTTTGTTGTTTTCATTTATTAGCAATATAATTTAATTGGCAATATTTGTTAATTTGTGTAAAAATAATATTGTTATCAATAGTTATTCCTATTAAATTTCATGAAATAACAAATTTCCATTTATGTGGCAGGTTGGCTGCCATTAGACAGGTTGCCATAAAGACTGGTTTGACTGTACAAGTATTTTAAACACTTAGTACTCGGATCTAAAATGTGTCTTTTACTTCTTATTTCTATTCTACAGCTGTGGCAACACTGGAACAGTTTAAGAACACGACGGAACACTACAAGGCGACTCAAGATGTGGACAAGGACCTGTTCTCACAAAGGACTAGACCGGGCTGTGTACAGATGGTCTACAACAGGGCTAGTACAGATCTTAAGGTATGTTGGATTCATTGCATATTTTAATTACATTTGAGTTTATATCATGTATATTTCAAAGTTGGTTCGATAATTTATACTTTGTTGCAAAGTAAAATATGCTATATTCATATCAGTGGTAGATAACTAAATTTCAAAATTAGGTAATGTTGATGTTTGATGATGATGGTAATAATAATAATAATACTAATACTACTACTAATACTACTACTACTAATAATAATAATAATACAGATAATAATAAATAATAATAATAATAATTATTATTATTATTATGATTATTTATAATTATAATAATAATAATAAATAAATGTATCATGAATAATTGAAAAAAATGCTACTAAACAAAACAATGATTTTTTTTTACTAAAGACAATTCATTAAAATTAATATGAATTCACAAAAACAACACACAAATGAACGATACAATGCATATATGCGCTACACGCAATAGGTTCATGGGGAAATGTATGTTTAGTATCATGCAACATTGTACAAAATAAATATAACATTACGTCTCTTTTGCCATAAATTATTGCTGCAAGATCACACCAAATAATATATCAGTGTAACACCTTTACATTCAATTTAACTATTGTAGGCTGTATTGTGCGAATCTAGATGCAATGCCATTGGCTCTGATAATCATGCTAGATAGAATGTTATTTCCGTACATGATGTATTGATTTTCCCAGGTTAGTTCTCGCAGACCTGTGCACCGACGTCACATATAATGTAGCACTGGAGATACAATCTCACCTGCTTGAGCTGTATCATGTATAATTATGCACTGGCCTTCACAGACAAGAGAGAGGAAGGGATAGTGATCGCAGATTGACAAAAACAGAGGGATTATTAACAATGAGAGATATAATGACGAAGAAAAGGAAGAAAAGGAAAGAGAAATAGAGTGGGGGAGAAAAGAAAGGAAAGGGAAACAGAAGAGGGTGTAGAGAAGGGATTAGGGGGAAAGGGTGGGGGGGAGAGAGATGGTGTGATAAGAGAAAAAGGAAGAGATGATGATGCTGGTGATGACAGTGATGAAAGTGATGACGGCAGCAATACTGCTGCTACTGATGCTGCTGATGATGAAGACAGTGATGAAAGTGACAATGATTACGGTATGATGGTGAAGATGATTACTATGATGATGATGATGACAATAATGATGATGATGACGACAACGACGATGACGATGACGATGACGACGATGACGATGACGACGATGACGATGATGATGATGATGATTTTGATAATGGTGATGATTATGATGATTACAGTCATGGTGATGACAATAAAGGTGCTGCTGCTGAGCACTGCTGCTGATGATGACGATGCTGATGATGACATTTTATAAACATTGATGATATTGACGATGATGATTATAATATGATGGTGACAGAGATGGTGATCAGTGAAAGGAAATTGATAACGGACAGAAATAGAGGGATTTAACCATGATGGTCCACAGCTAGTGTATTATGACATTTATAAGTTACATTCTTACGACATAAAAGATAAAGTAAGCAAAAAGAAGAGAGGGAGAGTGTGTTAAAATGTAAAGGGGAAATAGATGGATGCACGGTTGGGGGGATATAAAAGAAATTATGCCTCAAACAAGTTCCTGTCTGGAAATTTGACCTACAAAAATAACAGAGAAAGAAAGGAAATGGCATCGATACCGAGATAATATGGGGGGGGGGGGGGGAAAGAAGAGTGAACCGGGGCATTATAACCTTCAATTACTTATTGCCATGGTACAAGAATAGAAGGTATAAATAGGTTTTCAATGAAAAGTGAAAAAGAAAACGGGTCAAACATTCTAAAGAAAGGAAAGTCATACTGTATCTATAGAAAGGTGAGATATTCTAAAGAAAGTAATGTATCATGTATTAGGTGAGAAATATGAAGAGCTGTTTTAAAAATGATGGCTCCTTTCATTTTATATGATATTTTAGGGGAAAAAACGGTCAGTAATTGCAATATAACCTGGGCCGTGACGTACCTAAATGTACATGTGCTGGGCCTAATGACCTAGTGAAGATGGAGATGCTCAGTCAAGAAATAATTTGTGTCTTTCATTTAGAAGGTCTGGTGGCGTAGCTTAGAGTGTGTGTGTGTGTGTGTGTGTGTGTGCAAGTCCCTTTAACCCTAAAAAGACTGGGCTATTTTGAAGCTTAAAAAAACTGGGGGGGGGGGGGGGGGGGGGGGGGGGTGGGGGGCTAAAAGGGCCCCCCCCCTAAGATCTCGGCAACCGAACCTCCAATCGACTCCAAATTTGGCATCGTGATAGATGTCCATAAGGTCTACAATATTGCGTAGTTAAACCAAAAAAAAAAATTAGAATATGCTGATTAGAGCTAATTAATTATGCAAAAATTGTATTTTTTTGTACTTTTTGTAGTTTTTTTCGGCAATCGAAACTCCAATCGACTCCAAATTTGGCATGGTGATAGATGTCCATGAGCCATACAATATTGCATAGTTAAATTTTTTGTTTTAATTATAATATGCTAATTAGAGCTAATTAATTATGCGAAATTTTTTTTTCCTATTTTTTTGCATTTTAAAAATATTTGTTATATATTTTTTCGATGGAATAAAATATTAACCATTATTCAACCATTTGTAGCCCAAAATTAAATAATTGCAGTGATCAGAATGAAAAATAATGAAGATTTTGTCTATTCTAGGAAAAAGTCAATTTCCATAGGATTTGTACACAAATCACAAAATTTAGCGATTTTCGGGCCGACGCTCACTTACAAAAGGTCACGTAACTTTAGAACGGTACACCCGGTTGTCACAAATTTGGTATCAAAAGTTGCGCAAGACTCTAAGGAAAAAAGTCGTGAAGTGGCACCGTAAAATATTTAAGCGTTGCAAAGTAATCGCGAAAATAGAGGAGGGGGGGGGCTAAATCAGCCCCCCAGTCTTTTTAGGGTTAAGGCAAGCCCATGCTTACATGTAGTTTTAGCTGATTCCCCCCCCCCCCCCCTCCTCACAGGCAACCTTGCTACCTCCTCTTTGCTCCTGGTTTGGATGGACCTACAACACTGCCCAGAGGCTCAGAAGGGGCTGATGAAAAGATGGAGAAAAAATGAACAAAACAAAAGGAAATGAGGTCATGATAGAAATCGAGCGTAGAACATTATGTTTCAAAATATTTGAGATGGAGTGGCAGTAATGGCAGAAAGACGATTGATGATTGAACATTTCACAGGTACAATACATATGAAAGAGGCTATTGAAAATTGAGTAAAGACAAAGAAAAAACGACCACAACAGCAAAACAAGTGATTGGTATGCATGAATATACACTGCGAGGCGTGAATGTGCATGTATGCATTTAATGATGATGATCTGAGAACATTAGCTTGCAAATGGGGGACGCAGGAATTTAAATTGGGGACGAGATTCGATCTGGCACGCGGGACGAGTGAGTGACAACATTTCACGCCCCACATGCGATGTGATGCGGCCGGCCGGCTCGAAAATCCAGCCTCGGTTCCGCGTTCCTCACTCGGTGTGGCAATCCATACCAGCAAGCTTTAACCATCTCATTCCCATTGCCTTGTAACTACATGTATGTCACACCTGTGCCTTCTAAAAGCCATTGGGTTAATACATTACCAATTTGGCCCATCGTAATGAATGAATTAACCCGTTCAGGGACTGATTGATTTTGCTATGACCCCGGCTGGAGTATTTTCGGGACCAGTCCTGAAGTGGTTAATCACTTATTCAACTCTTTTGCATCCCTTATCTTGGCAGTCCATGCATGAGAAAAAGAAGGTCTTTGTTTTGGTTTCAGAGGGAGCTCCAGAAAGACAAAAATAAATGTTTAAGATACACAAAAGGCAAATAAAACAAACTAAATTGAACAAAGCCAATTTGATACCTGTTGAATAATGTTAATTTTCACATACTTGTCTCAAGTTTTATTTGGGAAGATTTCACACAGTCAAAAGTCAACAACTGGTGGTTAGTATACATATACAACTGAAAGTTAAATGTTGTTACCCACGCCGATGAAATCGGCAGGGGGTTATGTAAAGGGTTCCGTATGTTTGTTTGTTTGTCTGTTTTTTTTTTTTTTTTTTTGTTTGTTTGTTTGTTTGTGTACAAGATAACTAGAGAACGGGTGAACGGATTTGCACCAAATTTTCAGGGAATGTTTGGATAGTGACATGGAAGAATCGATTAGATTTTGGTGATGATTGGTTGACCCCTGCAAATTCTGTGGAACCTTGAAGTTTGAGTATGTATTTAATGCACGTGTGTGCCTAAATAATATCTGCACGTTATAGGCGCGGTACGGTAACCTCGCTGAATCCAATCGAGCAGCAACTAACAAGTTTAGTCCAGGTGTGCATCGCGATCGCGCGCACGGTACCATATGTTATGGTACGGTACTTTCGATTCCGGGTTAATTAATACGGAACGGAATTGAATTGCAACACGCTGATCTGAACTTTGAAGCGCCAAGAAATTGGTAAGTTTCCGAAAAATACATTTATTTATTTAATAATTATTATTGACCCGACACTAATGTGAAGGGGGTAGAACAGGGCTAATGGGAGGCGTGGGTATGCTGACTTTGTCGGCCTTCTAGTTTTAGAATATTGTCTTTTCACTCATTGCATACCAAGGTATATTTTGGAAGATATGTTACAAGTGCCACACATTTTCTTGTTATTTTCATTGCTTTTGAGCAGGTTTAATCACAATTATCTTGAATCAGTAAAGATGGTTGTATTGGTTTTTGCATTTAAACCCTTCAAATGTACAAGTACAAGCACACCTCTTATTTTTGTTGAAAGCCCTGGAGATAATTGCAGAAATAAACTTGTAGGCTGTAGTCTAGACGGTATTATGTTCCATCCATATAGTCCATGGGCCCAGGCATATATCGGTACCATCTGGGAAACCAAACTTTAAGGCTACTAAGTTATTGGTAGGGACTATATGATTATTTCAATATGTGATAACCGTTCCAGAAGAGCAGCTTAGTGTATGTATTTTGCATTTTTACCATTTTACCTATAATACACTAAATAGCATGTGTTTTAGCCTTAGGGGTCATGAATACCCAGTCACACATCTTGCACAATAACACCACAATGCACTGCCGATTCCAGATTGTCGTCTCATGGAGGACTTTCCTAAAGTCCTGCGCATGGTTTGATACAAAATTTGAGCATATTGCATATTTGGGTATTGCGTCACACGTCGTTACAACGTGATACATCACATACGGACGTGAAATTCCTATACAGCGCGTATGTATAAAAGACAACTAAATTCTAAAAAATTAAGAATAGGCTATATTTCGATCTTTAAACATGCAATTCGCATTTTAGATATCTTTTAAGAGCAATATATAATGAAACTAAGCATATACATTAATAAACAATAAAACACATTAGCATTAAAAACAATGAAATACATAAGAATATGAGTTGTAAATGTTATAATTTGTTTAGATGTGGTTAAATTACTATAATCAAATGATACAAAATATATCCACAAAATTACAAAATGCTCATCCCGTGAATGAGATACCCGGGAGGAGGGAAGGGGGTGTTCAAAAGACCAGCCTGTCATCAATGGACTCCAAACATAATTATAATCGAGGTCTACCCACCCAGTTTGGTGTGTCTGTATAGGCTTACATGACACCTTTGAGGGCAATTTTAATTATAGGTCTATATATAGGAGATATATCGTGAAAGTTGGTTCATGTTATAGATTAGCCCACATAAATGTCTCATATGACCGTTCTAGAAACACAACCTATAGTTGGACTAGCTGCCGGAAGTCCACATGAAGCTAAACTTGAAAAGCATCTACAAAAAACCCACTAAAGGGAGCCATCTCTACAAAAAGATTTGAAAAGTATGCTCCCTCTATGCTGCATCTCCATTCATCCATGCCACACCATACACCTGAACAGAATTGTGTCATCAGGGATTCTGTGTTATGCGCTATATAGAAATGTTTCATTATTACTATTAAAGAGGTTGTAGTCAAAGTCAATCACAACCGAACTGTAAAAGGACAGTGGTTGTTAATGCAATGTGTGCCATATGTCACTGGCCATCTCATAAAGGTGAAGAATTTGAAGCAGTCATTAAATGGCACGCAAATCTATTGCTGAAAGAACTTCTGTACTGATATCATACACCTTTGATGAACATATACATGTACAATTAGGCTGCTGAACAGGAACAGAGGTGTGCCCTATACAAAATGAGCCAAAGTCTATGAAGTCAGTGGGAAACGTGCAGCTCCTGATCCACATGAGTTTTTCAGTATATCAAGCTACCAAAACAAACCTTTAGAGCTTACCCTGTGAAAGGTAGTGAGATTAATGGAGTGTTTGAACCTTAGCTTGGTCAAAGCCATCTGCACATTGGTGGTGTATAGAAAGAAAATGGTATTGTTCTCACAGTGGGGTCTGCTATGGAGGTTCCTGTCGGCTTTGATCTACACAACAGGCATGAAGATGCTGTTACTTTCTACATTCTACAGCAGAGTAGTTCGCATAGTCGACAGAGTAGTTATTCATGCCAATGACACTGGTGTCACAAGCACGTCTCACTGATATCTCAGAGCTGTGGGTGAGGACAGTCCAGAATCGGCATATCAACACTGCTGGTAAAAAACCCTGCCAATGCGATAACAGATAACATTATCACTTGAACACAAGAATGGGTGTGTACATCACCAAAGCAGACCAGTTTAATGATTCCGATCTGGGAAATTTGAGAGCTAAAAAGTTTTTGAACAACGAGTCGGCTCTCTTGAAGCTACTGCCTCCTAGTGAGGACACTTTTCTCATTTGTTTCAAACGAGCTTCTCACGCCATCATTCATAAGAATGCGCACATTCCCAAGCCAAGTATTCCATCATGTATAGAGTTAGATATAGTCGTTCAGTGATGGAAGTTCTAGTGTCAACTACACAGCAAGCCTGGGCAAGATGATATCATGTTGACGGGTGCCAGAAAACTGTTGCTATACATGAAGAAAGCGGTTCCATACTTTGGAATTACTTAAAACGTTTCATCTTTGTGAAAGGACCACTGCTGTTCTTTCTGTTATCCGAAGGCAAACATCAGACAAATTTGGTTTGGCACTAAGAGGAAAGCAGTCTTCCTACCACTTCACATAATTACCGGATTTCTTGCAGAGTAGGTGCAATATATCACTAAACCCATGCTTTTCCATGAAGTCATACATGTCAAGCTGTCTACCAGTAGCAAAAATCATAGACATGCACAGAACTTCATTGCTCTTGCCTGCATTGCGGCTGTTTTCCTCCTTTTTCCTTGAGAGTCATAAATCTTGTCTTCTTCTTCTCACTGGAAAAGGACCGTTATAGGGACTGGATGTTACACCTATCATCCATCCAAGAGATGATTCCATGGTGCTTTGCCTATGACAAGCTGAATATATGCCAGACTGCACGTGCCTTGCCAATAACCTGAAGTGCACTGACATGTGCAAGTTGCGAACCTGCAGCAACCAGCCCACTGATGTCGAGGAAGAGGTTGTAGACCTCGAGGACTCTGATGCTGATGAAGACTAGACTGATCCATGGTGTGAATGTTTTGGCACAATCACAAGCACATACATGGCTACAAAAAACATAGTAAATGACATGCCAGTAGCGTGGTGAAATTTGGGTTATCCATAAATTTCACATTTTGGACGCTTGTTGGAACTAGGGTAGGGGATGGGCAATTCCTATAACTGTGGTAAAAACTTGTAAAATGTTCATAAATGTTTTCCTCATACAACATGTGCATGTTGTAGGCTATTGCGGCTCAGTAGCACTACCCAGGGATCTTGTATGACAATATCATAAATTAAAATGTACATGTACTAAAAATCACTATAATCAGCAACATTTTGATAGGCCCTATTATTCGCCCCTTTCTGCCATAAAACAAATTCTGCCTTCAGGAATGACAGAAAGGATTTTTAGGATGGTATAAATAAAGCATTCCAGACATGTATTTGTGGTTTGCAGAGCCCCATGTGGAAACAGCCAAAAAAAAATTGACATTTTTTTTTGTTTGCCAAATTTTGGCCAAAATGTCCCTATAATGCCACAATACATTCCAAAGATGAAAACTACCAATAAGCTGCCAGTCTGCAATGGTTATCACATCAAAATGTGATCTATATATATACACCAATTAAAAAATCATAACTAGGATTGGTTTCCTTAGTGGTACCGACAAGTCGAATTTCTGGGCTGGGCCCATGGACTAATACATGTACCTCAATAGATTGTTAATCCACACAACCGTAAATTGCACCTCTGGCCCCAAAAAGTATTACCCTAGTAACAATATTTGAACGCCATTTTATTGAGTATGCCTGTCCCAGATTCCCAGAATGACAGATTTTGAGGGTTGTTTATTCAATGTTTTGTATTCACTATGTCCAATGAACAATTTAGGCTAAGCAAATAAAGAAGATTTTAAATCATTGTAATATTGAGTCGATTGTACAGTCAAACCTGTCTATAGTGGCCACCCAAAGGAGACAAGAAATGTGGCCACTGTAGACAGGTGACCTCTATAGACAGCTTCAATTACACTGTTTTTCTCTGCAAGGGATCACTTTGAGTGGCCACTATAGGCAGGTTGGCTGCTATAGACAGGTAGCCGCTAAGACAGGTTTGACTGTATGTCTATTCTATTTGCTAAAAAAAAAATACATGATCGATAAATTTCATGAATTATTTTGCGGATGCAGTCAATTTGTAATTGCATCAATTGTTTGCACAAGTATGTTTTATTCAGACTTCAATCACAAAAATATTTGAAAACACATCCTTAAAAATCAGTGACATTTCATAAAACAGAAGAATAAATTAATAGAAAAGAGGAGGGGATGTTCCAAGAGAAAATTGAGATTGACATTATACAGGAATAATTGTCTTCTTTCTAGCGATACATATATTTGTTTTCAACAAAGGTAATCATGTATTAGAAAACCGGTGATTTATACACACTAAATTCCATTTATTAACTGGGACAAAAAAGGGGAAAATGTATTGCCTGATAAATAGATTCCAAGTCTTTGAAAATCTTTTTCCATGGACATTTAAGTAGCATTATAATATTGAAATCAGTACATTTTTCAGGGATTGACTTAAATTAATACTAAGCAAAAAAAATTCAAAAATTGCAAAGACCCTCTTTCTAATTTTCAACTGTGATGAAAACGAATATTCACTAGCGTTAAAGAAAAGAACGCAAATTGAAAGCCTTTTAGGGGGGGCATCGTGACCATGATTAGAGGGAACCTAATTTTCGGCTCAGTTTTTAGAGAGAGGACCTTTTCATTCATTAGCTTGGGCAGAGCGTGTAGATGAATATGACAGTCCAATTTGTACCCCAGTATAAATTGGGAGGAATGATTTGCTTGTTATGTGCGTCCACACTCTCAATCTGGGGCTGGTACATTTACTTCTGAGCTTGGATTGTAGATTGTAGAATGAATCGGTGAATGAAAGAAGAAAAAAAATCCATCATATATCATCTTATCATTAGCTTGGGCAGAGTTGTCCAATTTTTGTTAGCGGTAGGTATGAATCGTGGGAATGATTTGCTCATCATGTGCTTCTACACTCTCACTGGGGCTATATAGGTTGGAATTCACTCCCCAAACATCATTCCTGATTAAAAACTTTCATACATGTTTAAACGATGAATGTAGGATAAATGTGTTACAACTGCATAAGTGGATTTGTACAAATGTACAGGGAACACCCTTAATGCAGAATATATAGAATGCGCATGAATGAATGCAAGACAAAAATAACCCACAAGCTGGGGACTTTTCGTCACAAGAGTCGGCGATGACGGATGCGGAGATGAAATATAGATGACAGCCGATCAATGGTCGGCTTTTCTCCATCCATAAATGCAGCAGTGGCTTGAAAGTTTCCTGACATTGGGGGACGTTGGGGGGATACCAGTAACCTTTCAAGACCATCTATGTTGTATGATTCAAAAGAAAACCTAAATGAACAAACCAGAGCCAGTATATCAAATAAATGCAAGCTGAATAAAGAATAGATTCAAACCAGGTCCATGGCAGAAGTTGAAAATAATTTGCCTTCTGCCATTATCAGGGTGAACAAAATAATACGCGAGAATAACAAGACTTCTTTACAAACAGTCAGGCCCACTCTCGCTTTTCCACTATTCTTGAAAATAGCGGAAAAACGCTATTCCTGAACCCCTTCCTATTATGAATCATGACGTCATACTTAGCTATGCGTGTTGTGTGAATGGAGGAATTCACACTACTATTACAATTGATTTTATGTAATTAGTTTTAGCCAATGTTCTGGATAGGTCATCCTAATATTTCATTCGTACCATCAATGATAATTGATCTGCAGATTTGCATTTTTTCTCAATGAACTATCCAGAACATTTGAAGAAAATAGCGTTGGAAATCGAAACTTTGATTTCAGATTTAAAATTGTTGACGGTTTGACTTTAACATAGTCTTTAAGGACAGCCGTTTACTTCAAATCGATCGATACAGCGAGCCCGCGGAGGCAGCTAGCTAGCGCAGCGAGCGTTCGGCCCGTCCAGAGCTGCGGCCATGCCGACCCTACCCCGGTAGCTAGGTAGGGCGAGTCGGCTCTATGCATGCCGTACGCGTAACTATACGGGTAGTATACCGCATAGGCTGTACAAAATTCTATTTTTGTTCGATCACCGATATTATCGCATGTCACTATTGCTAACTGATCGCCACGATGTATGCGCCATCTAGCGACGTCGCGGAGAGAATAGCGGTATATCGACATTTTCAAAATAGTGGAAAAGCGAGAGTGGGCCTGACTGACAAATGTATGTTGAAGGAGATATACTGCAAATAAAACGTACCAACATATTTTTGCAATACATTTTTGTTTCTTATTTCTTATTTGACAGGATATATATGCCAAGTTTAAGGAATACCACGAGGATGAGGTGACGGTCATCAGCATGCAGGCCAGCAGCCTGATGGCCGCCGAGATCAAGGCACAGTCACAGTATGACATTATCTTCCCCAGGGTAAGTCAATGTCCCCCTCCTCTAACCCCCACCCCCTTCACTCACCTCCACCCTACCCCCTTCACTCAGCCATCTTCTCTTTTAATACTCAATTACATTATTACATCAGCACAAGTTTTGTTTCAAAATTGTGTGATGATATCAATGCACAGTCAGAGTTACTCAGACATTTCATATTTACTCAATGCATTATTATATCAGCACAATATTTTTTTCTCGAAATTTAAAATCTTATATTTCCCATTTAATTTATGACATTATTTATTTGGGGGTGTGCTTTGCTATATTTTGCATTGGCATGTTTGTCATTTTGTTACCAGTATTTCAATTATTTCATCTATTATTTTTGATTTTGTATTTTCTTTGCATGTATATATAGTATATCATGTATATTTGTTTGTGGTCCCTTTAAGTTTCTTTCAAGATAAATTGCATTATTGACTCACTTATATGAAGAAATACCTTCTTGTCATATTATCTTGCTCCGCTGTACAGAAACAATCTCTCTTAGATATTTAATTAAAAATGCGCTGCCCTCGTTCAAATTAGGTCGATGATATATCCACTTTGCTGGTCATGGATAACTTTGGTTCTGGGTTAGTGGGTTACCATAACAACTCCCCATACTTTCAATTATCTTCATTATGACAGTTAAGTTTGGATTTTGTGCAAACTGAATTTAGTATACTTTATACCCGTCTTCAAAATGCAAAGCATGGTTATTTTGCTGATGTGCATGACAAATTTTAATAATAATAATTGTATGTTTTATGCTATAATTAGTTGAGGAAGAAACCAAATTTGTATTTGTGTGTTTGTGTTTGATGAATGTACACACATGTACAGACAAACCTGTGTATAGTGACCACCTAAGGAATAGTGGTCATATATTCAGTTGAACTATGTAGACAGGCTCCATAACACTTTTTTTCTCTGCAGTGGCCCCCTTTGGTGGACATTTTAGACAGGTTGGCTGGTATAGACAGGTGGCCACTAAGACAGGTTTGACTGTATACATTTGTATTATGTGTAAGTGTGGGTTGGAAACTTAGAATGAGAGAGAAAATGCACTTGATACAACAGTCTATTAAGTGAGATCAAATAGTACATTGACACATCCTTTTCATGCTCTGCTTTTTATGACATGGTTTTAACTTTTAATTATATGTTAAAATATATGGTGTTTTTTTTTAAGGATTTTAGTTGTTAAAATTGTTCACAGAGAGAAATATATGGCTTCCACGAACTGATTAATTGTTTTCTTTTATTAAAGTAAAAGTAACTTTTCTTTTTTTTATATTGATCTCACTTTTTATTGAACATAACTGTTGATCTTTCTCTGCAATACCTGGTAATACAATACTGAGAGTTCCACCATGTGCAATTAGCTACCAAAGAGATATTGTTTCATTAAATTAATGATTCACAGACATTTAGTTGTAAATCTTCTGTAAAGGGCACTGTACTTTTTCCACAATGCAAAGTTTTAGTAGCTTAATACTGTGTAAAGTTTCAATAGGTTTAAAGAATACAATTTTATTGATAATTTAATATCATACATGTACATGTAGATGTAATACATGTATGCAAAGACCAGTATAAATGTTACCTTTTAATTGAAATTTGAAGTGTAACCATTTCTAATGGAAATATTTTGAAGAAAAAGAATGAAAGAAAATGAATTAAAGCAGAACTATTCTCCGATGTTAGAAAAGCAATATTTTCTGCTTTTCATTATAAGAGATTTAAGAGCGTCAATGTCGATTTGGACTATATTTTCTTGAAACAAGCATTTTGACAGCCCCAAAGCAATTTACATTCTTGGAATTGCGTTTTAAATGGAGACTGTTGTTTTCATCAAGTAATTTTCACAATCACATGAAAAAATGGGTTTTTGGTTACCAGTGGCATTTCAACTTTCAACAGGTGAAGTGAATAGAAACTTTAGTTGGCTTGCTTGAAATGTCATTTTAAAGGGACTTAGTAACATTGTCCAAATCCTCAAAATAAAATTTTAATTCTAGCGGTTCCATCATACCTTGTTGTAAAATCATGGGACCGGTTTCGGTTTTTCAAATTTCCCTTTCGTTACAAAGATATGTACGATTAAAGTATTCAGATAAGAAAAACTCCCCCAGAGTTTTTCTTACCGTGTACAAAGTGAGTGCAGTGGGTCAGTGAATATCACTTTGCATTTTCGCTCATTACTTGGCCATGCAATGTCCATTTTACTTGAAATTTTCGCACAATACCCTGTGGACATATGAGATAACAACAATATACATTTCATCAACCCTTCATCACTTTTTGCACATGTTAACAAAGTTACTAGATCCCTTTAAATGGAAAAGGCTGCACCAATCAATTACCATGTATGATTCAAACTTGCATGACAAGATAAAAATGGACACATTTTTAGTTGAAACAAAGCTGGTAAAATCTCAAACGAGTGAAACTCATTTGATTTTCTCAACGATGGCATTTTGAATGTAGAAAGCTATACTCGTGAAGTAAAATTCAATCTCCCATAGAGAGGATTTAGGCATTTTGGATTCCTTTGACATTCTAAACGAGGGAGGATGGACGTGATGATGCAGAAGATGCGGTTGCCAAGGTAACTTCACATCTTCTGTAGACGTGTGATTGATTTATTCCCCTGGCTTATGGTTGGTTTGTTGAGTTGAGGGGGAGCAGAGATGCCAACCCTACCTGATTTTCAGACAGGCTTCCTGATTTTTGTTTTATAAGTCACACTACACGAGGCACACACATTTCAGTGCCTTGCTGATTATTTCCATTATATATGCTGTATGCAATTGATAGAAACTTTCCCGATAGCGGAATGTAGAGGTTGGCATCTCTAGATTAGGGGTGGGGAAGGAGAGTAGGGCAGAAACCATGTGAGAGATAAGGTTCCTGTAGAGGAGATGTGGCATGACTTCTAAGCATGCATGGGTTTTTTCAAGTTCAAAACCATTTGATGCCCCATCTGTAAAAAGACATATAATCAAATAATGGTCGGTACACTTTGATTACATGTTTATATGAAGAACAAAACCTACAATGTGTTCTTATCACTCTAAATGATATACACAGAGATGCCAACTCTCCCTGATTTTGCAGGAGACTCCCTGAAATCCTAAAAAACAAATGTGAAAATCTTCCTGATTAAGTAAAGAATTTTTCCCACCATGGTGCAATTATTCCAGAACTAGTATAACTAATATCCCTGACTGCTCTTTGAAAACTATCCCCTGAAATATGACATGTGAATGTTGGCAGTTCTGTATACATCTATAGATTGTGTATAGTTTGTATGGGCTTTGAAAAGGCTTTCATGAATATGTAGAAAAGGTGAAGTGATCAAGTACATGTACGTATGTGTTTTGCCATAATGAATAGCCCTTGAACGATCGCAAATGAAATGCTCTTTGAAAATGAATGACCAGCGAAAACGGCCCCTGGAGGCAAAACAATATGTCGAGCAGCTCTCAACTCAACTCCATCCTACATGTAGATCAATTGTGCAGTATTCATGAAGTCATAATTGTAAAGGTGATCAAATTTCTACCTGGAAAAGATATTGAGCACTCTAAGAAAATGTCATGCATATAGTGTGGTGTACTATTGTTTGCCATATAATCCCTGGCGTCCTTCGGGTTGCATACACCTTTGGGATTTGGTATTCATTATTAACCTTCTCAGCTGTGCCTTGACTGCTGATCTCCACGTTCAATGACTTTGCATTGTGCAAATGTCAGTATAACTGCTCCGCACTTCTAAACGCACTCCCAAACGTGGTCATTTATGCAGCTAAATAGTGATAAATATTCAATGATAAGCAGGGAATTGCTATTTTTGCACAGTCAGAGAAAATTATGATAATTCAGGTAGCAGAGAGAGGGGGCGGGGGGGGGGGGGGGGAGGGGAGGGGATGGGTTCTTAAACTGACATGACAAGCAGAAAGTTGAGAGGCAATTAGCAACTAATCCAAATCAACCAAAATTAATTGGAACTTTAACAGCTCTCTTAATTGTGCCGTGCCTTTAAAAAAATCTTACTCATAGAAGCATGAAACAGGATAAATGTTTTAATCCAAATTTCTCCTCCGCAATTGAGGGTATTCATGATTGAATTGTATATACAGGGGGGAAAGGGTATTCATGTACTGTTGAGCAAATACACGTTTGGTAAAACACCGGTGATGTTCTCATGATATGACAACCATCGGTGCCAATAGCAAACTTGTTATTTGCCCAGCGTAGATTGCATTCCATCACAAGTCCATGGAGTCTTTCCCTCTTTTCTTCCTCGTCTTTTCGTACGTTTTTTATCTTTCCTGCCCGTCACCTCCTCTTTGCACGGTGTGAGGTTTCCCACGACCATTGTCTGAATCAACACACGTACGTGCGCGAGAATGCGAGAAGTTCATATTCAATTTTGATGGCAAATATTAAAGACCTCCGTGCATACATAACACATGCAACGGTATTTGCTATCTGCGCTCTCTAGGGCAATGACCATTTGTATATGGTGTACACACGACAAACGGTTCTTCTAACTGTGAGAAATTCTCGCCCGTGTGTATAGGAATTTGTCTTCCACTTTTGGATGAATATCACACTATTGCCTAACAATTAAACGTGGTGATTTGAAGAGAATTCCATTTCCTATTTTGAGGAAAAGTGCAGATTGGAAAAAATAGAATTTCTGCACACCTAGCCGATGATGACTTTAATTTTCCTCATACAGGTGTGCAATTTGCATACAAATGTTTTGAGAAAAATGTACCGAGCTAGTGAACCTCTTCTATATTTAGGCATTTCTTTCTTGAATTGATGCCCTTTCACTTATATTTCATCATGATTATTTGAAATGCTTGAATTCCTTTTTGGGAAAAGTTCAAAAGGGACATTTCTGCACACATGGTATATAGCAAATGAAAAACAATTATACAGGTGTGCAATTTGTATGCCACCCCCCCCCCCCCCCCCAACAAAAAACAAAACAAATCTATTGCACTTCTAACCTATTGAGAACATTTATGTTGGAGTTTATGCCTTTTTTCTGAAAAGTATTTTTAAAATTTTTATAAAAATGGGGAAAAGCAAAAGAGCAATGTGTCAATACATGGTATACATGTGTAAATTAAACTGGTTAGCTTATAACTAGCCTAATACATCTTATACAATAAATAAATGAACACCTCTAGCCATCCATACACAAACCCTAAAAGAAATAACATGATATCCCTTTGCCCGTTGTATACTTAGCCCTATTTTGAGACCCTGACATCAAACCATTTTGTACATATTGTTTGCCTCAACCCTCAACCGCATCTTTCAAATGGTAATAGTGTACATTGTAGGTCTCTTTGAATACGAGTGTTCAAGTGGACGTGCGTCACATTAGACCAAGGAGTAGACACATAAATAGACTCCATCCCCAGTCTGTCTCCCACGTGTTCACACATTCCAAGGCCATTGCTAGCATGCACAATGCTGACCAGACTGCCTGGCGTTGGAGTCTATAATTAAATTTGCAGATCTAGGCCTGCTAACTGTCATGCTATTATCAGTGATATCTTAATTTGTTTCAGGGCTACTAAAAAAATTCAATTTGCACATTTTTAGGTGCGCTATTTGATTCTAATTTGATCAAATTTGCGATAGCAAAGGAGATTAAAATCTATAAAAAAAAAACATCCACATGCCACTAGCGAATACATGTAAATGCAAGGAAAGAATAATTGCCGTTTTGTCATAATTTATGTCCGTAATCTTTCTCTTTTCTTCATGACTAACCATTTACAATGAAAGCTCATTGATATTTTACAATTAATTTGATGAATTGTCTTTGAATTTAATTAGATGAGTAAATGTATTCATTTCATATCTCCCACTTTCAACTCCAAAAATGAGTGCACAAATTATACACCTTTTAAGAGAACTCCTCGGGGAATTTGAAGTGGGGGGAAAACACTTGAAAATGTACTGGAGTCGATATTTGTCCTCATGAATCCATGTTTATATTTCAAACCATTTTCCTCGTTTCTGTACATGGATTTCACCAGACTAATAAATTTAAACAAATTTACTAGTTTAGTACTATGTAGATATTGTCACACTCTTGTATTTCAATAGCCATTGGATAACGAGAATATGTACATGTATGCTGACTTTCAGTAAATAGCATGATACAAGAATACATTGTACATAAGTGAATCAGCCAAATTGAACTTGATGGCGATGTTTGCTTTAAATTACAACCAGTCTTTAACGCAAACATCGTTACTGTGCGTGCTGCAAAAGTTCATCAAAACTCAATTAATCACCATCTTCATACATTAATCTTTGTGAAGTGACACGTACACTGTACACATCACAGTCAATTCAAATGAACAATTTTTTTCAATTTGAACAGTTGCAACCATTTAAAATGTCCTCAGTACCAGAATAGATGGATGTGTTATCTTGATGCCCAACTTGATAACGATGATAATTAATACTTGCGTATCGTGCATCCGTCAGATAAGTGGAAGGCATTCCTGGTTTTTTCTTTCTTCATTTTTCACAATGATTTTTAATTTAATTTATACTGAATAGAGAAAGAACTTAATTAGATTAAACCTAATTGAAAGTGTTAAGTTTCTATGTAAAAGTAATAATTTATTTTTAAAATACAGCATACAATTTGGTTACAGATCATGAACATATTATTATCAAGGATATATGTAATGTTCTTCATACAAAATGTATTAAAATGGAAAGCAAAAAAAAAGAAGACAATTTCTTATCAAACATGTGCATTTATGCTTTTGGACGTATATTTAATTTCAAGGCTACGAATGGCTTATCATAATTTTAAGCCCATCTTAGATTATAAGTTCAATGTAAAATCCTTGTGAAACCTCTCCTGGTCCCCGTTACAGAAAGAGATACAATCGATTGTAAGTTACAATCGATTGTAATTCAGAAAATTTGCGCGTTTCAACCAATCAGATTTGCACAACACGTGATCCGACTTACAATCAATTGTATCTCTTTCTGCAACGGGGCCCTGGAGTACAATTTTAACAGGTGAACATTCTGCAGTGGTAAGAAATATCTGTCACCGCCAAGCAGTTGTGTTGAGATGGGCTGGTGAAAGAACAAATGCGCGAACACATGGTCCAGCAAATGATAAAGACAGCAAGGTCAGGGAAATGATGAGATTATAATTGTATACCGATGTACAAAAAAAGAGCGTGACAGGAAATTGTTTGTACCTGAATTATTCATTTTCTTTAAGGTACTTGTTTACATTTTCAGGGTACAAAATGGAAATTTCCAGCAAATTATAAAGATGGGAAGGTTTTAGGGATGTGACAATATAATAATTGTATACTGATGAACAAAAAGAGAGTGACAGAATATTGTTTGCACCTGAAGTATGGAGATTCGTTAACCTGTTCAAGGCCCCGTAACATAAAGATCTCATGCATTAAGCTAGTATGTTCCCCAGGGAGGTGAGATGGTGCAAGTGGTAAAGATGGAAAGGTTTGGGAAGTGATGAGATTACAATTGCATACTGATGTATGAAAGGAGAGTGATATAAAATTTATTTATGCCTGAGGTTTGCAGTTTCTTTAACCTGTAACTTAAAGATTTTAAAGCTAGTATGTTCCCTAGGGAGTTGAGAAAGTGCACATGATAATTATGCAGACCGTTTGAACTGTACCTGTGCTACAGTGCTTAGAAACCCTGTATTAAGTGCAGTTTATTATTATTATTATAAAGCTTCAATTGATTGATTGTATAATTGATTAATTGTTCGTACAAGCCATGAATCTTTATAAATGTAAGGGGGCCCAGGACCGGTCCTGAAAATAATCTGGCAGGGGGGGTCTATGGAATATACCTGTTAAACCAAACTCAACAATTCTGTATGGGTTAAAATATTGCCACTGAAATATAGGATGCTTGCAACAGAATGTGGGTTCTGCGTGGGCAATTTACTTCTTGAAAATTTGTCCATGAGAAAAATTGAGGAGATACTTTAGAAACAAAGAGGATAAGTGACTTTCTTCATCAATTAAAATGTCAGATTTAGAAACAGCTGTCCTGCTGGTCTGGCAGCTGTAAGTGTTGGTGTAGAGGTGGGGCATTGGTGGGTGGGTGGGGGGGGGGGGGGGGGGACATGACGATCTGCTCAGGGGGGAAAATGTAAACAAAATTTGGGGGTAATTTTTAAGCTTGCCTGCATGGAAATAGCATGTTTTTCATTGAACTGTAAGCACATTTTCGGGGGGCTCTTTAATGATGTTCAAGGGCTTTTTTCCCGGCATTTTGGGGGGCTAAGCCCCCATGAGCCTGTGTGTCATTTTTTCACTACCTCTGTTTAAAATGAGTTGGTCGATTAAGACAAAGTAACTCGTCTTTAAATGCAGCCATGTACCATCCTGAGGGAGAACAATAGGTCGGCATCTTATGAAGATCATGATTCTTCTCTAATGATGTACCTTATTACTCCCCTTTTCGATGATGATGATGATAACGACGGTAACGGTATGATGGTTCTGGTTTCATAGTTTCATTAGTAAGAGGATCAACCAGGCATGAAAGAGCCACTAGATGTGCAAGAGATTTTTGCACATTTTGTACAAAGTTACTAGATCCCTTTAAATGCGGCCCTTTACCATCCTAAGGGGAGAAAATAGGTCAGCATCTTATGAAGATCATGCTTCTTCTCGATGATGATGATCATGCCGACAACGACGACGGCGTCGGCATGATGGTGCTAGTTTCATAGTTGTATCAGTAAAGGGATCAACCAGGCATGAAAGAACCACTAGAGATCCCTAGAGTTACTAGATCCCTTTAAATGCAGCCCTGTACCATCCTAAGGGGAGGAAATAGGTCAGCATCTTATGGAGATCATGCTTCTTCTCTAATGACGTACCTCCTCACTCCCCTTTTTTAATTTGCATGCGTTCTTGAGTGATCGCTATCTTTATTACAAGTAGCCACCAAAACAACCCTGTTCACACTAAAATCTTAATCTTGAGATCATGCTACTTGAAATCCTACCCAATTAACCTGTTCCCTACGAGTTTATGAAATCCCCATAGACTTTGTACACAACCCACTCGGTTCCCGTGGTCAATGGGTTAAGTGGAGATTACCGTATTAGTTTTCATCCATTCTTGAGTGATCACTATCTTTATTACTATTAGCAATAAAAACAACCTTGTTCACTCTAAAATTATAATTTGAAATTGAACTACTTATGAAATGAGACTATTGTAAGATTTATAAAAAAAAAAATTCATTTGTACCTGAGTGATTGTTATCTTAATCTGGAGGGATCATAGTCTTTATTCATAGATCACTAATCATAAAACTGATTCCTCTACCTTTAACCTGTTCACTACTAGATTTTTCAATCCCCAAAGAGTTAAAGGGATAGTTCAGTTTTGCTACATAAAATGATTTTTTTGTGAGATAATGAAAAACTGAGTGTCAAATTCGAAAGAACATACAATTTTAATTACAGAATAAACTTTATTTGATCAAAATCGGTTTAGAAATGGCTGAAATATCCATAAACATAACATTTTGTAATATCAATATTTCAACAAAACATCACATGCACAATATTTTATTTTAAATGGTTGAAACCGATGAGTGTTTAGAAAGTGCCCTCTTGAGTTTTAACTGCTCTTTTTGAATGATAACAGGCTTTTTACTAAGTCATTTGTAATTTGTTATTCCTTTCGAGCATGGTGGAGTTATAAATATTAGTTTGTAATGTAATGGTGCAGGTTTAGGTTACTAAAATTCAGTTTGACCAAAACTGTACTCTCTTTACCAGAACTTAACTATCCCTTTAATACAGAACCCACTAGGCTCGTTTAGGCAACGTGTTAACTTGTTCCTTACTAGATTTTGCAATCCCCATAGAGTTGATGGCAGGGCCCACCAGGTTCCCATCTACACGTAGGCAGTTGGTTAACCTGTTCACTACTAGATTATGCAATCTCAATAGAGTATATAATGCAGGGTCCACCAGGTTCCCGCAGGCAATTGGTTATAAAGAGAACTTCAATTGTCAGTTTAGCCTCAGCTAATGGTCTCTGCATGGTGAGAGAGTCCAACACATTCCTTGAGATGTAGTTTCCGCCGCCAGCTGTTTTCCCCATTTCATTCCAGCCTCCTGTTTAACCACTGCAATTGGGATCAGATGATCATTAGTTTGTTGTTTTAGAAGTTCCTCTAAAGGTATTATGTTTCTCTTTTGGTGCTGGTTGCAGCTACATACAGTGAGAGAGAGCGAGGGGTGCGTTTATCTTCACTTGGTTAGTCTATAATCAGCGTTTTAAATGCATTTCAGGATAATCGTGGTGAAGAAAGGCCTGAAAAGTGTTTCAAAATATTAATCATGGAGTATAAAGCAAGAAAAGATCTGATGCCCAGCAATGCAAACATTATGCTAAATTGTACTTTCCCAAATAGGGAACCAAATGTAACAGAAATGTGTTTCTTAATTTGGGGCCACCAGATTCGGTTGTCCAGCGACTATCCCAACCTAATAATCTCCTTTCACCGTTGTCTTGTTTAGTTAATTTTTCATCTCATTTTAAGCTACGTTTGTGTTGGGACTTTGCAATTTTTAGATGAACTATTGGAGCATCAAACAAAAATCCCATTCTCTTCTCTTGTTTCCTCTTTCCAAATGCAACAGTATAAAAAGATAAACATAGTGAAGAAAAAGCTTTAAACACTCCCTAAAGGTTACATTAATGTTGACGTACAATATTAATACATGCACCTGCATAGTCTATCAATTCTAAACAGTATTTGTTTTTTGTGTCGGTGCATACACACACACACACACACACATGCAGAACTCTCGATCCAACCAAATGAAATCTCTGTTCCACTAGGCAATCAGACATGTACATGTATGCACATACATTTGCTATTTTGCTTGCGTGACATTTGAAAACATCAATCCACGTTTAATGCTTGAATATCTCCAGGAGCGATCAGCCATGAAAAGGGTCTGTCGATGCACCAAGGTTTTTAACTCCTTCCCTATGGCAAGCCTCCACACTAACTTTTGTATGTGTACTGGGGGGTGCTTCACAAAGATCCTAAGTTGATCTTAGCACTAAGATGGTCTTAAATATTATGGAAAGCCATTAGTGTCTTGAAACAGTTTTATAAAAGTTATGTTGAAATGCATAAAATGTTGATTCAAATCATATATATATTTTCTAATTATCAAAGAGATTCATAATCTTCACATAAAATTCATGAAATCTCTTTGATAATTAGAAAATATATATGATTTGAATCAACATTTTATGCATTTCAACATAACTTTTACAAAACTGTTTCAAGACACTAATGGCTTTCCATAATATTTAAGACCATCTTAGTGCTAAGATCAACTTAGGATCTCTGTGAAACACCCCCCAGGCCAGTTCGGTCAAGTGAAATCATACATTTTGAAATTTTACTTGCCCCCAATATAGTGCCAAATAGTGATTTTCAGTTAGATTTCCAACTATAAGCACTGGCACTCTAGCCAGAATCCACCGGATATTTGCTTCAGGCCACCAAAGTGTTAATGCTATAATGCTATAAATGTATTCTACTTGCCCGACTGGCCCAATGTCCTTGGGCCACTCAAAATTGTCTTTAAGCCACCATATTTCTACTGCCATTATGCTCACTTGCTTGAATGGCCAACCAAATGTATATAAGACTTTGTACAAGTCAGGTTTTGGGCTGCTACAATTTGATTTTACTTGCCCAAATGTTCCACAAAGAAAGAGAGTAAATTTCTAGCAGCGCCTAATAATAAAGATGCTTAAAATTACTTCCAATTTATAAAGGGACAACTGTAGCAAATGGGTCTTCACCTAGATATTCAGCAGTGGACTAATAGTGCACCCACTGTTTAGTTTGCAGTATATGTTTTTAGAAGTATGTGCAGATATATTTATTCCTAAGACATATGTTACAAAATAATTTGATATGCCATTTTACCAACTGTACTGCAGTTGGTTTAAGATGGTGTATCAAATTAGTATGGTACTGCCGCATTGCGGGGAAAAAACAACAGCAAATGAGCAAACATGCATGCATACAAGATGTTTGTACTTTGTAGTGTGTACGGATATTTATATATTTGTCCGACATATGCAGTCAGCGTACTGATTCGGGATAATCTAATATATGGCACATTGTGGACTTCTGGTAGTAGGCAGGTGAACACAACACGCAAAGTGTGTGACCTAAATTTTGTAAGACGGGTTTCACATTCAAACAGGTTTTTTCATATTCATTGATTCATTGTTTTGATGAGATAGTGAACAATATACCAAAATAACATTTATTACTTCTGGCAAAAGGCAGTCAAATGTACAACTTAAAAGTGTGTGACCTATATTTTAAACGAGGGATTCAATTTCAAACATGTTTTTCATACTCATTATCGTTTATATAACGCGATAGTGAACAATAACGCAACTAAAATTTAGACAGCTCTAAAAGGGCCAATCAAATTGGTTCACATAAGTTTTAAAAAAAGCATCATTGATGACAAATAGAAACAAAATAAATTTACTATCAATCATGATTTAGTTAGGGATTTAAAGGCAAAATGTGTTGGGGCTTTATGATCCATTTAAGTTTGTATGATACAAATTGCAATACAAATCTAGTGGAAATTCCAAGGATCCATGTACATGTGTAACTTTGTTATCTAGTATTGTTTTCACAGCTATGCATTGAATTATAAATATAACTTTCATGTACATCCCAACAGCTTGACAGGTATTTACGTCTTGTATTTGTGCCTGGTTATCTCGCCTTTTCTTTGTGACATCGAGACAGACTTGACAACTCGTGCATAAATAAAACCATTAAAGATTCGTCGCCTTTAATGACAGTGGGACTAGGTCATAATGGTTTTTTATTTACATTCATGTTCATCCCAACCCAAATATTGTCATAATACTTGTCTTGAATGGCTTTAATAAGATCATACATGTTAATGCGTTTGCGTTGCTAAGCAGCTTACGAATGGCTGTGACATATGATATTGCATTTTGAATAAGGCTTTGGGAAATATGGCGGATTAAATGTCACTGCTTTTGTACCTCAACTCAGTCTCCAATATTAGCTTCGTGCTCTCACTATCCCTTGCTTTCTATTACTTCTCTCAAATCATGTAAACTTAACCCGTTCGCCTTTGGGATTGTTAATTACCCATAGAATTTGGTACATAGCCCACCGGGTTCCCGTAAGCGATTGGCTGATTTAGGAAATAAGTTCCATCATGTAATGAACAATAGTTTGTATTCTGTTTTTTTTAAACTTTTGTAAGTTTTCTGTATCATTTATCTTAACTGCATCAATAGGAATTTAATTAAGTAAAGAAAATTATACTCTACTGATTTAGTAATCTGAATCTAAAGATAAAACAGTAAAATAATATTTCTTATATTACACCATAAATCATACCTGCCTAACTGCCTTTTGTTGCAGACATCTATATAGTTCAATTTGATAATGTTGTACAATTGTATGTATCGCATAACTGTGATCTTGGGATATGGTGCAATTACATATATTTGGACGATCAAATTTATTGGTAGGATCGAGTACAAACATACATACATGCATATAGAGGATGCTATATTATATCTATTTGGGAATCTGACATTTAAAAATGCTACTTGCTGTTTACAAAAAAAAAAGAAAAGTTTCTCCTCAATATTTGATCATATCTCTATTTGCGGCTTTCAGCAACTCTATAAGCGGACTGATAAAATAAAGTGACATTATCTGCCATATCTGTGTTGCCCTATGGCGCTGTGTTATTGGATTACACGTTATAAGCTGTGAAACAATATGGCGGTACAATGTGAATCAACCAACCTGTATGTATTCTGTTGTCTTATGGGGGTATGAAAAAAAAAACATCTTGTAAATAATAGATAGCCTGTCACTTTCTATAGTCTAAACCTAATTTTATTTCATACATTGTGCAGATTCATGCTAGTAATCATATTTTCTTTTCTTTTTTAAGGTTAATACTCAAATTGATTACATGTAGGTACAACAACCTAAACAATTTACCTTAGCCTTTATTAAACATCATTCAGTATTGCATACCTATCATTATCAATCAATCACTTTTTACATGTTTATGCAAAACTATTTATATAATTTAAACATACATATTTCTCATCAAGAAAAAAGAATAACAATTTTCTAATCATGCTTATAAGATGGGTAGTAGTACAATTATGCTCATCAATTCAATGACAAAAATAAAGGGTTATATATGCAATATATCTGACATATGTTTTTTTCCCCTTCCAAAATTAGATAAGCTACTTTCATATAATAGAAACATTATCATTCAAATGATATCTAACTCATGCATATCAAGGTATAGTTTGAAAATAATGTTCATATAATTTACATCGTTTTTCAGCAGGATTTATGTCAAGTACACTTTTGTACATGTATCTCAAATGGGTAAATGCATGTACAGTGTTTATATCTGTTTTTCTTTGAACGTAAGTCATTGAAATACACACATACATTCCCAAGTGGGAGAAAATGAAGGGAAATGGATCCCGAATCATCGGCGCCCCTTTGACTAGCTGGCGTCTGATGGATGAGGATGTAGAATGCTCTTGATCGTGTTTTGTTTACTATAAAAGCTCATGATTTATGAAATAAATGGTCCTGGAGGAAAGGATGGGAATTGTTGAATGGGATTGGACTCATGCCATGCCAGAGGGTATGACAGTATGTTAAAGCTCATCCTGAGTATTTGCTAGATTGAATATCCCTGATAAACATGCTATTTTCAGGGGGAAATAAGTGCTTTTATATTTTTGGGGATACTTCGTAAGCGTTATATATATACCCACATGAAAATAGCCCTATCAAATTTGTTTTGCATAGAACTTTTTTTCTTTTTTTTTGGTTTTTGTTTGGGGGGGGGGGGGGGGTAAATAGCCTTGTGCCAATGCAGCCTTTTTCACTGTTTATTGTATAGATCTGATTTATGTGTGAATTATGCTTAAAGCATGATTCCCTATATAGTTTATTCCCAAGTTGTTCTGAGGAAATTTTGCATTCATTAATTATTAGGTGAGCCCCCCAAAGAGCCCCCCCCCCCCCTCAAGGATTAAAGAACCCCTGTAATTTCTCATAGAGTAATATACAAAACAAGTTAGAAGTGTGCTTTTGAACCAGGAGAGCGTGAAAATGTGCCCATGGAATTCAAATTTGATCTGTTTTCCCAGTAACGGCTCTATATAAGGGTTAAGGAAATGGCTTGGAAAGTGATCTCCGAAAATTGCTGGGTAAAGTGATGTGACCTCTTTTAGTTACGGAGTGAATGGGGGTAACCCGGTATGATGAAAGTGATCCAACTGTGCCAAGACCAGATTAACCCTTTCAGGGCTGGTCCCATAAATACTTGGGTTGTAGTCTACGGAGAGTGCCTGTTTTAGCAAAATCGTATAGTGTTGAACGGATTAAGGGGAAAGAGAAAATAGAACACTATCTAAGAGCAAGTACATACAATACATGTATGATGTACTTACATTCAGTCCACGGTTCTGGGTTGAATATGGGTGCTATAATGAACACTTGCCTAAATGTAGCTACATAATACAGTACTAACTTAACAACCAACGAAGAAAGCAGACAATACAATACATGCAACATGCAAGAAACATGATATAAGTCATATATATTTTCTGCATGCAATATACGGTATAGATCTAGACAAAGTGAAGTTGTATTCAAATCAGGAGAAAACAAATCCCTTGATTCCCCTCCAATGTTGGACCACATTTCATTTCCCAAGTGCAGGCAGACTCAACTGTAATTACATGAACTTTAAAACGTGTTCCCTTTGAGATTCTAAAATCCCCATAGACTTTGTACATAACCCACCCGGTACCCGTAAGCAACAGGTTAACATCTAACAAAGAAAGCTGTATGTAATTCAATACATGCAACATGCCAACCTATTTATTTGCACATTTTTACACAAACGTCACAATATTCATAGTTTTTTTGTACATAATATTGTCTACTAAACCAGTATTTTTACAGACAATGTATAGCTAGACAAGTCAAGAGTCAAGATGTAATTAAGTGAAGTCTGTATTCAATTTAGAGGGGAAATAAAACCTTGATTTTTCCTCCTAATGGGGCCCCCGGGCTGATAGATGGCTCTATGTAACCACAGCTATCCAACCTCAACTTCTCGGGAAGAACAACGCATTTGATAAATGTAACCCGCTATAGCAAAACCCCGCACTTGTCGCTAATTCATGTTTTGAAGAAATGGGAATTTGAAGTTCACACAATGTGTGTAAAAGACCTATGATTGTAAAATTGATAGTTAGAACAAAGCATCAAATGAAAGCTTGTGATGAGGCCTAATGGTTAGAAAATCAACATTTTGATTTTTAGCAACAAGTGTCTGGTTTTGCTATAGCCGGTCACAAATACTTGTAATAATACACAAGGCATACATGTGCACAACCAGTCAAACCAGAAGTGTACAGTGACTACCAAAGGGAACCAAGCAAAGTGGCCACCCTAGACAGGTGACCTCTAGAGACAGGTGGCCTCTAGAGACAGGTGACCTCTAGAGACAGGTTACAGAGCATTGTTTTTCTTTCAAGGGGATCATTTTTTTGGGGCCTTAATTCATAGCATATTATATCAACATTGTATACAGTCATAATAATTCTCTTCTTTTTCTTATATATGTATGTACAAAATCTTATGATATGTATTTAGTTCTTAAAGTTACATGTAGTTTACTTAAATTTAAGTTGAGCATGACTTTTCCTCCCAAAGTTGGCCCCTGTTTATTCTCCCTGCACATAATAATAATAATATCAAGCATTTATAAAGCGCCATCTATCTAGGTAGCCTATTCCGATGCGCGTAATAACAGAAAGAAGAAGAACAAAAGAGGAAAGCTTAAACAAAGAAAATACATCAACTAATATAATTCATAAGCTAATCTAAACAAGTATGATTTTAATTTAGTCTTAAACATCTCTAACGAGTCTGCTGTTTTTATATCTAAGGGTAGATTATTAAATGGAACATTTGCATTTGTATACAGACTCTTCTCACAAAATATTATCATGATATTTATTTACGTTTAGTTATAAGTTACTTTTGGTTTACTTTTAATCAATTCGCTGACTTTTCCTCCCAAAGTTGGCCCCTGTTTGAATATTCTCTGCGCGCGGGCTGATTGAACATTTACACCGAGTCATACAAATTATATTCTTTTTCAAATGATCTGCAAAATATTATCACAATATTAATCTACATGTAGTTAAGTTACTTGTGGTTTACCAAAATCAATTTGCTGACTTTTCCTCCCAAAGTTGGCCCCTGTTTATTCTCCATGTGCATGCTGATTGATAGCTCCACTTCGCCAGCCACTGCAGAGCGCTAACTCCACATCTACTGCAGAAAGCTAAAGCGTGTGGTACACTACGTGTGGCATACACTAAAAGTGAGCGCACAGTACAAAATGCACACAGAGTATCAATTGCTTAGAGTCATGAATACAATATGCATAATCTGTTTTGGTACATGGACAGATGTACACAATACATGACACGAGACAAATGTTTACAAATATGAGAGGAGGGAGCCAGGGAGGGAGGGAGGGGGTCAGGGGGGGGGGGGGGGTAGTTCATAATGTTAAAAGAGTATGTACAGAATAACAGCTCTGTGAGCGCAGAGTTCAAAATGCACACAATAGTATCAATTGCGTAGAGTCATGAATACAATATGCATAATCTGTTTTGGTACATGCATGGACACATGTATACAATACATGACATGAGACAAATGTTTACAAATATGAGAGGAGGGAAGGGGGGGGGGGGGGCGAATGAGTTCAATTCATGATGCAAAAATAGCTTGTATAGAAAAAACAACTCTTTGCATTTATTTCCCATGTAAGCGAGTACGCTTATTAATACTGTACACGTACAGTACATTATACTAGTAATATAAACATCACAAATAAAACATCACATTTAACCCCTTAGGGACTGGTCCTTCTAAATACTCTGGCTGTGATCTATAGAGAATGCATGTTATAGCAAAATCAAATCATCTTCAATGAGTAACTTTTACCCATCCATAGTCCATACACTTATTCCTGAACTAGTTAACTTGTTAACTACTAGATTTATTAATCTCCATCGAGTTAATACAGGGTGCACCAGATGTCCATAGGCAATGGGTTAACATATAACTAGTATCTACATGTACCTTGTAGGCTACCCAAAATGTATAGCTGAAGTGAACCACCACTTTCCACACTAATATAAATGTCACAAACACATTACCGCAATCACCCACATGTACACGTACATACTCCTCTAGTCACTGTATAAAGTGCCAATGAGAGCATTTACGAGCGTAACAAATTAAATTTAGCATGCAATAAATAGGGGTAATATTCAAAATTTGATTGTTAGTTGACGGAGCACCACTTACAGTACATTGGTTTATGAGTGTCTGGTTCGGTTGGCCGTAATTTGAACTTTTGGATCTATTAACCGCTTGCCTACAGGAACCTGGTGGGCTAAGTACAAAGCCCATGGGGATTTCAGAACACTGAAATGTACAGGTTATATTTCATCTTTCATGAGCATACAGGCAAATCTTTCTCATGGGGCCTGGTGACGTTTGCCTGAATTATTATCATTCCTTCTTCATGGTTGATCCAAAATACTACATGTATTATTGCCCCTAATATATGTGATTTTGCCTGAAAGTGCGACGATTTTGCCACAAATTGTGTTGGATTTTGCCAGAAATGATGCCGGATGTATATTTGTACAATCAAACCTGTCTATCTAGTGACCCCCTATGTGAAACAAGAAAAGTGAGGGAAAGGGTAATTTAAACACTGTAATGTATTTAGCAAAGGATTTTAGCTCTTGGGTCTGTGGTATTTCAAATTAATTTTTTTGCCGTTTGCTTTTCATCATATATATATTGATGTGCATATGGTAAAAACCCTGAACATTGACACGCTGCAACTCGCTTGGATGCATTTTATTCACGAATGTGCATAGATTTCTGTGCAAAAAGGTTTGATACGATGTATTCACTCATGAGCGTAGATCTGTGTGTGGTTTATGCAGGAGGCATCTATTTTTTCAGCTTCAAGTCTTTGAGGCGCTCACATGATGACAGAGAATGCTACTTGGGTCTTAGAACATTATACAATCTGTACAGTGAACACAGTGGTGTAGCATGGCCGGACTGATTTGGGAGGGGGCACACTCTTTTGTATAGGGGGGATTTCCCCTATTGGTTTGTTATTGCATTTGTTAATTGTGTGGGGGGGGGGGGGCATGTGCCCCCGCAAATACCTACTTCACAGAATGAACTTGTATGTACATGGAGAAAGATCTTTGATACAGATCTGTATACATGGGCTCTAATTTGAATGTACATCAACTACCGTAGCTTAGATGCGATTTATTCACAAATGTGGAAGTGCGTAGATGGTTCTGTGGTTATTTCAGGCTTCAGTAAGTATGTATTTGTTCACCTTCCCGCCTTTGGGGCGCTCACATCTTGACAGAGAATGCTACTGCATGGTATCTCAGAATGTTACATGCATACAGGTAGAAGTAGAGACAAGCTGGAGGGGGGGGGGGGGGGGGGCTTAGGGGCTTAGGGGCTGCAATTAGAAACAAAATATATTATGGATAAAAACACACCTCGTCATTGGGCAATTTGAACTATCTCTAGGGGGCAAAGCTCATCTTCTGCCTCCTCTCTTCTCCTCCCCTCTCCTCTCCTCTCATCTTCCATCTATCCTTCCTACCTCAATTCCTTCCATTCCTCCTCCACCCATACTTGCAGTTAATTTTCACTCATTCTCTTTTCATCACCTTTAATCACTCCAGATATTTTCTCCTCCTTTCTCTCACTTCTTAAACTATTTCTTCATCTCCCTCTGCTCTCTATTTTATATTTCTCATCTTTCCCCCTCTCTCCCCTTCTCTTTATCCTTTCTTTCTTTATCTTTGATCCTACTCCCCTTTCTATTGTATATTTCTCATCTTCCTTCCTCCATTCTCCTTTTCGATATCTTTGATCTTGCTCACCTCTCATTGATCTTTCTCATTGTGCATTGTGTTATAACTCTGCCCATGTTTTTCTGTATCTCACTTCTCCTCCTCCTCTCCCGTCATATCGCCGCTCTATCGTCACAATCATCATCTCCATTCATCATGTTGTCATCCTCTCTTCCAGTCACCCCACCCATTCCCTCTACGCTTGAACTTGGCCTGACCTAACCCTCTAGTTCAGCATCAAATCAATAGGAAAACAAATCAGTGCATAATTTAGTGCAGTGGAACGTACAACCTTAAAAACATCTCTACCCCCTGCGTGCTTCATTATCTTCACCTTCTCTTTTCATCTCTTCACTCCTCTTTCACTCTTATTTTTTTTTCTTCATTTCATCACTTAACTTTATGAGCGACCATCTTAAAATCTGTCCCTCCTCTTTGAATTTGCTCTCTCTCCATCTCATCCTTTCTTCATCCTTATTTTATCATCTGCTTGTTTCCTTTTCTCTTGCCTCCCCCCTTTTTCCATTCAGTCTTTCAGCTGTCCTTAATCGATTTGTTTTCCCTTCTTCTTCCACTATCTCTTCACTATCGTTCCCTCCTTCTATCCATCTTTTACGCTGTCCGTCTCTCACTCTATCTTCAAACCATCTTCATTCCATCTCATACATGTCTCCTTCTGTCTTCTTCATCTTGTTCATTCTGTCATTCTTTCTCCCCTCTCATTATCTCATCTACATTCTTTTGTCTGCTTGTCCTTTCTCTCATTCTCCTCCTTCTCTTCATACTATCATGTTTCCATCTCTTCTTTGTCTGTTATCTCTCCACCATCTATTCCTCCTCCTATCTGTCATTCCCCCTCCCCCACTGTCACTCTACCTTCATGCCATCTTCATTCATCGTTCTGTCATTCATCTCCTGGGCTTGAATCACCCCACCCATTCCACACATGCTTGAACTAGCCCTTGGGGGTCACAGAAAAAAGAAGAAGACAGAAATGAGAAAAAAGATAGATAGACAAGAAAGACTGAAATAAGGAACCAGAAAGACAGAAAGAAACTCAGAAAAAGGGGGGAATTGATTTGATGAAATGAGGACCCCCGCTGGTTCTGAGGTGAGGCTCTTTTCTGCAGTGGATTGTGAGAGAGAGTTCCTTCCCGTGTTTGTCTTATTTATTGATCTTCCAACGAGGATGATTTTTCCTCCATGTCATTGATTTTTTCTAGGATAAGGGCAGATTCTGTACTCTCCTTTTGCACCGCCGTCTTGGAGGTCATGTTCTATTTGTTCTTTTATTTTGGGTTTGATCGCTTGTTTTTACATCCTTGCTAGAAATCGAGTAAAAGTACTTTTTGCTTGGTTTGACTCACTTTTTATTTAATGGCAACAAATTTAAAGAAATGTAACCAACCTTGATATTGATGTATTTTATTCACAATTTTCCTAGCAACCAAGCCTAGATGCTATGGCAAAATATATATATATATAATGGTAGCATAAAGGGGGGGGGGGGGTGGGGGGGGGGGTGCATGGGGGCATACACCCCCCCAATAATTTGACAAAACAATAAGAAACATAATGGGGAAATTCTTTCGAAAATAAAGAAATACTGTCTTTTTTTAAAGGTTTATGCTTATCAGATATTTTTAGTTAGCACAAAAATATATAAAATATTTGTTTGAAATATAAGTCAGGTAAATGACTCTTAAACTGAAAACAAAAATAGAACACCTGTCTTCAAGTCTTTTTCTCATTTTGGAAGAAACTAAAATCCCATTCAGTCTCTGTTCAATACCTGTTGTTACATCAAGTTTTACTAGGTTAAACCCTGTGAGCTGATTTCTGGGAGACATTGAGATTTACATGTAGGCCAGTGGATCAGTTTGATGAGGGGATAGCTGAACTATCTTGAGATCCTCTAGCCTCCTCACAGTCTGACCAAGGAAAAACTTTCTCTCCTATTGCAAATGTTGTAAATATTAAACAAATATCCTGTTTTAAATAGATGGTAGTTGTGCCAATGGTACCATTTTGATAGCGTATGCATTTCATAGTTTGTACATTTCCAGGACACATTGTTGTTTTTTTTCTTTCAAAGGGGGATTATTGATAAAGTTAGTATTATTGATGCGGACATTGTTAATTAATTGGTTAGTGATATTTTTTTCTTCTTTTACTTAATGCATTGTTAACCCACAATTGATTTACATCATATCTGAATAGGCATAATAAAAATATGAACTAAACAGATTCAATAGTGGATGGAAAATAAATAGCAGTTTGAAATTCTACACTAGTTAGTCTCGTAGACCTTTACTCGGTAGCATGCACGCAGACAAATTATCCTCCTATTACTAGTTTGCCCACCAAAGGAGGGGAAAACATGAACCTGATATTATCAGCTCACTTGACTGTAAATTATATGAATTCCCACATGATCATTTTTGCAGCTCACCCCCTAATGCTGTAAATACACCAGTAAAGAGTGAGGTTGCGGCTAATCTAATTTCACCACATAATCGGATTTGGTGGCAGCAAGTTCGATACCATACTAGTGGGATATACATGTATATCATACACCATGTTGTATGTGGGAGTGTTAACGTAGCTGTTCCCTACTAGATTTTGCATTCACTATAGATGTTATACAGGACCCACCAGGTTCCCATAGGCAATGGGTTAACCTGTTACTTACTCAGATTTGACAATCCCAATAGGTTTAATATGGGACCCATCAGGTTCCCATAGGCAACGGGTTCAAGCTTACATGTACATGTATGTGCAGGAGTTATGGAAATAGAAATCGCAATTCACATCAAATTGTATGAAAATTACACGGGACAAATAGCACAGAAATAGCACATTCAGTTGTACATACATATTGTTGTAATAATGAGGACATATACATCATGAACATGTTGCTTCATGAACAAAAAAAAAAAAAAAAAATCAATTATAGAGCTCTGCATTCATTTCAACTCGTAAAGTGCCAGAGCTTTTAATGCTCTGTGGCATTTGTGTGTATTGTAACTCGCAAAAATGCGAGCATGGAACACAAGGAGTTAAACATATAACATGTACATGAATAGTACAGAGTGTGCTATCCACGTGGGGTGGTCCCTGTTTTAATGAGAAAAGATAATTTGGATCCTGCTCGGTTGGGGGTCTGTCACCTCCCATGTATCTGCCCAGCTCTTGATCGGTATCCGCAATTTCATTTTTTCAATAATAACCGGTCAGCGCTCGATCGGGAAATGTTTGGACGAGGTGTGTATTAATAACGTTTCGATCCTCCTCATGTAGCCTTGACACCAGACTATGTATTTAATAACTTAATTACTCGTTGTAAGGGTATAGAAGTGAAATAGTAGGACACATCTCTGAATAAAATTTTGAAATAAACAACTGGCCCAGAACGGAGATATTTTGAGTCGTGTACTGTGTAATAATAATCATCATCGCAGGTCTTTCGGCTGAAAGGCACAGCAACTTCTGATGTCTATGTACACGTACTAATAACCATAGATTGATATCGCTCGCCCAGCAGAAGTAATTACATTGTAATGTATGTGTTGATAAACTCATTAGAAAAGTCTTGAGGCAAGACTAATTTGAGGAGTACTAAGGTTGGTACAATGTATTATAGCATCCATCATTTTTGTTGAGGTGGGAGGGGAGATATTGGAACAAGGTTCCTTAAAGGGATTGTCAGGGTTTTGCATGGGTCCTTACACAAGGAAAATGTTTAAAACCTATGAACAAATATTATGAACAAATTGTGCAAAATAATATTTCATATGGTAATTCTTTTATCAATTAAGGTTTTGTGGCAATGACAAATTATTACTTGTACCATATTTTCCTCCATCGTTCCTCTGCCTGATTGTTTGAGGCATTGCATGTCTATGTAAAAAATGTTAACATGAATTTACATAGTAAAAAGGCAGTTTATCTTATATTTCTCGATGGAGCACTAAATTAAAATGATCATCCTGATTTATGAGCCTCTTTGAGCAATTATTCTTTTCATAAGTTTAATTGTGCAAAGTTATGGATGAATACCCCTTTAAACTAGACTTGACCTTCATTAAGACCACTGCAGGCTTTAATACTATCCTACCGTCCAGTTACAAGCTTGGCTCAATTCATCATGACCGACTCTCGTATCCTGTACATGATATGAGATCAATAAATTAGCATGGTTGGGTTTCCCTGCAGTTACATACACGTATGTACGTTGCTGGTTTAATTAGGCTGTAGACTATTTTTATATCATTTCCCCAGTTTGTGGATGGGATGTTCTGGTATACTACTGGACATGTACAGCGTATATGTATGCTGGGAAAGTAGAATAGTATATTAAACAAAGATGAAGTTTCCCGGTTGTGTAGATCGCTATAATTTAGGAAAATCCTTAAATTGGCAACACATTGTGATATAAAAAAAAAAACGATTTTGGCGTTCAAATTGGCAACTTTGCGGCAAAGTCACTTCATATTTGTCTTAAATTGTAATTACTATATATTTTCTACCTATTTTTACGTCATTAAAAGGTCCAAAAAAAATAGGAGTTGCCAACTTGTAGAGGAAAATAATGATAAATTTTGCCTAAAAATAGCTCTCGTCCTTGAAGGGTTAAACATAAGCGAAAATGCCAGCATTTTGCTTCCCTTTAATGTGCATTTCTTCCAATCTATGAGATGGAAGCTGATAGCAATAATGTAATTTACTTCTTTGTAAAATGTTTGTCAACTTTTAGCATAAGGACATCAGTTTCTTTAAAAATAAATTGCAAATTTTCTATCATACGTGTACTATTTGTGTGTGTGTGCATGAGAGAACATCATTATGATTTCAAGCAATTATGATCATGAACGTTTTCACATCCATTACAGCTAGGCAAATTAAATCTAATTTACGCAAACTGAATTCTGAAATCTCAGTCTCATGTTATGCTGCTAGAGAAGCACTTGACTCAAACTGCGTAGCACTTAGAATATTTCTTTGAATACCTAGAACAAAATTAGAGAATAATTTAAATTGCTTTTTTGGTTTATTTATGAGTTTATTTTACCACTGCTGGTTTATTTGTGTAAATTGCATTGTGCAGATTGTAGGTGGTGATGATTCCAAAATGTCAGGCATCAGACCATTTAAAGAAAGATTTAACGAAAGATTTTGTTTCGTAGATGCGAATCGATGCATATATACATGCAAATATTGTGTGTCTATTTAACACATGAGAGGAGATATTTCAGTACATGACTCTATGAACAGTTTGTTTTCTATTTCTGTTATTCTCTGTTTACGTCATAGATAGAGAACAGCCGTGTTAGAATAGAAGTATGGGGGATGTAATAAAATGCACATGATGACATAAATGGTACCCTGGGGTACCAAACGAATATCAGCCATTTTGTTTAATTATTTATTTATTTTTTAGGGCTGTACCGGGGTATAGCGTGCATACAAGCGCGCGCTGCACTACATGCACAACGCAATGCGGTTGTGCTTTAAGTGGACACAAGATGGCGCTACACAACGCGGTACCCCGGGGTACAACGGTACCCCGGGGTACCGCGTGTGTCATCACATGATAAAAACAAAGATACATACCATACATGTACAGTATATCAAACAATTTATGCAGTTTGCAATCGTAAATGGCTACGTATGCAAATGAAATTCTTTGAAATGTCCGTATCCGTTTGAGTGGTGTAGATCAGTTAATTATCTGTCTTTGTTCTGATAATTGCTTGGTGCTACAAATTGATTATTTTTGGGTGTATCCATTCAGTATTGGTCTCGCATTGTATGAAATATTCCTGGCGGGTATTTGTGTATGAGAATTTTAAAGGCACCTTTTGGGTTCTCATATTATGTAGCCTGATGGAAAACTAGAATCCCTGTTCTAAAATGATCATACATATTTAATAATATTTCATAATATTTAATCATAATGATCATACATATTTAATAATTTGAAGGAGAAAAAAGCTTGAAAGATCCCTCTAGATACTATTGTGGATTTGTGGGCAATTGTCAAATTGTTAAAATTGACTTGTAGGAGTAGCACATCATCAAACTGGATGCAAATGGATTTGTCACATTTAGGATCCTTTATTTTCACAAATTCTTTAAATACAGTGATATTGTAGATTTTAATCCATTTTGATTAATATACAATTAAATGCAGGGAAATAGAAAAACAGGGATATTGATCAGTTTTTAGACTAAAGCCTTTATTCAGGTCCTAATCACCTTAAGACTCTGGCCCAATTTCATAATTTTCTACACAAATTAGGTATCAGTCAAGTAACAGTCAACTGGCTGGAATACTCCCCAGGGAGTGGAAAATGTGCACCTTGTGTGCAGGATGAATTCCCAGGGTTATAATAATAGTGTTACCGTAAAACTCCGTGTATAAGACGCACTCGTGTATGAAACGCACCCCCAACTTTCTATTTAAAAAAAAAAAAAAAAAAAATTCAGAATATTTTTTTTCATGAATATTCATATATTCATGAGGTAGCAATGCTCATTAAATATGCAAAATACTAAATTCATTAATAACTTTTTTGTTGAGAAAAATGTATAACCACTGTTTAGAAAATTGAATATTAAATGAGTGCTGCACTCAGGAATATCTGAATATTCAATTAGTAGCAGTGTTACTGCTTAAAAACTTGCATTTTGTTTTGCTAACCACTATAATTTATGTAGAAAAAAGGTATATTTTGATAAATGTTCCCCCTTATATCAAGCTCTTGTCATGCCCTAGACCAGTTTAATATGCATTAAACATGACTACCGGGTGTCCCAAACAAAATTTTTCTTAAAAAATTATTATTATTTTTTTTAAATTTTTTAAAAATTTTTGGCTATACCTGTGTATAAGACGCACCCCCCACTTTGAAAATTTTCCGACGGAAAAAAAGTGCGTCTTATACACGGAGTTTTACGGTAAGTGCTAGGTAACTCGGGTTAATAGCACTATATAAATAACCAATATTATGATTAATTATCATTCATGACTAATTCAACTCAGCAGCTGGCTGGACGTTAGGCGATTAATTTTGCAAAACCCTGAATGTCTCTTTAACTTAAACCTTGTATTACGTAAACTATACATCCTGATAGCCATAATCGACTCGTGGGAGCAACGCATCGCATCGCATCGGCAAGCTCGGTGCCAATTAATTTGTCACGCTTCCCCAATCGGAGCGAGTGAGGGATCGCGTACCGATGATGGGATCACCAGGCACTGGGGGTTATAGACGTTGTAATTGTTATGGTAGGGGTAAATGAGCAAATTAACAAGCGAGATGAGGCATATTCATATATTAATATGATATGATGCTACGGTTGTAATGATCCTTTGTTTTCCTCTTTAGAGCCACTGTACATACATGTACATACATGTGCAAGCATGGTGAAATTAGCATTTGTTGTGCACAGTGAAGCATCACAAATATTAAAATATGGCACTTAGAATTTTTAAATTTGTAGTATGATATCAATCAATACACATGCAATGGGGAAAAAAATGTTAAAAGTACATTTTACAGCAAGATCTTAATTTCTATTATCTCATTTACTATTAAGTCTCTCACATCTTTTAAAACTAAATTCACAAAAAATCGGACCTACCATTATAAAGTTGTGCAACCTTTTATTGCTAATGTTATTTTCATTGTTGAAAATGTGGAAATTATTAGAATATACACGTGAGATAAAATAGCATGCTGTTCATAAGTTCAAAGTGTATTTAATGAAATATTGCAAGTTCGCAGCATTATATGAATGGAAGGTTGAGTTCTCTTCAAGACGCAAGAATGTGGTCTGTTGTGTCCATTAAGTCATTAACCTGACTACTCATTGCAAAACTTTGTGAATGAGCTACCTCAGCTATGAGACATACGCCTGGCAAGGCATCTGTTCTTACATTAGTGGGTGGACTATATGCAGATGCCTGCATGATATCATCTTTAAAGGGGTATTCCGGGCCTGATAAAACCATTCGTTATTTGAATAAGCAGAATAAGAGGCATAATTGGTGAAAATTTGATCAAAATCAGACAAGAAACACAGGAGTTATACCTATTTGAACATCATGTAGTAATGAGCGATCGTTTCAAAATTGCCGCCATATGCAACATCATTGACGAGCAACTCGCCATGGCTTTAGTACATGAAAATACACTTATTTCCCATTTTCGCTGCTAAAAATTAATTTTTCTCTGCTTGTTTTCACGAATTCATAGAATAATATCGATGGGCCAACCTCTTTGGAATTTGTAAGCTCATAAATTTGCTTTGTTATTAAGAACATTTAAATTTTGTGAAATTTCCATGTAGAAGTCAAAATGGCTGCAGCTCGCAAGTGACGTCACGATCGATAGCAATTGCGAACGATACTAAAAATCGGAGCAAAGTTCATCCTGTCATAACTTTTTTATTGCTCTACCGTTTTGGCTCAGATTTTCGATCATGATTCTTCATATTCACTTCATTTTATAGCAAACATCACATTTCTGGGGTGGAATTCCCCTTTAAACAGTTCTACAATATTTCTGTAACATTACAATGTACCTGCTTATTTGCTGTATTGTATTCATTTATTCCTTGAAATGCTTGAGCGCTTGAATAAGCCTGCTCGGCTGAAGCCACTTTGAGACTTAAAATACTTATAATACATCGCTATATAAAAATGGACAGTTATTATTATTGTTATAAGATGGCATTGCTAGAAAATGTGCAATAACATGAATCAGCTGTAACAAAGACATTGATTACTAGCCCATTTATTTTGCTTGAATTGTAAGATGATGATATTGTGTTCCTAGAAAAATGCCCAATGGCAATTTTCCAGCTGTGACAAAGATATCAAAGAAATCTAGCATATTTCTTTTGGCTTAAAGGAGTAGTTCAGTTTTGGTATAGAGGGCGCTGCACGAAATAATTTTGTTGTGAGATAACCCAAAACTGAGTGTAAAATTTGAAAGAGCATACAATTTTAATGACATAATAAACTTTATTTTATCGAAATCGGTTCACAAACGGCTGAAATATCAATAAATATATCTGATCAGAATAAATCTGGGTCCCAGATTTATTCAATGATTTTTAAAAAATTATAGCTTATACTTTTTCAAAAATGTTCAAAAGAGGGTTTTAAGTAGTTGTTGATGATCTCTCTATCTAATCATTATTTCAACAAAATTTTGTATGAAAAATGGTTGAAAATAATGCTTTTTTAGATAGCGCCCTCTTGTGTTTAAATGGCTCTTTTTGAATGATAACAGGCTTTTTACTTAGTCATTTGTAATTTTCTATACCTTTTGAGCATGGTGGAGTTATAACTGTTATTGTGCAGGATTTGGTTACTAAAGCTCAGCCTTACCCAAACTGTACTACCCCTTTAAAGTCGTTATTGTAAGATGATGATATTGTGTCCTAGAAAAATGAGCTTTAACAAAATATCAGCTGTAACAAAGCCATTGATTCCTAGCCTACTTATTTTGCTGAATAAAGTTGTAATTGTTTTTAGATGATAAGCTTTTGTTCCAAACTTCCAAGAAAAAATGTGCAATAACAATTTGTCATCTGTAACTAAGATATGTTTATTACATGAACATAAACATTAGCCCGTTTCTCTGCTTTTTTCAATACAACTCTGAGAAATGACTGCTTGGCACTCCATATTTGGTATCAGACAGCAGGGTATCATGAATCTTCAAAATAATGTTTGTATTGGTACCATGGGAAATAATGTTAGGTTCATGTGCAAATATATGCCTACAGTGGCACCGCGTTATAAAGAGCTTTGATATAAACCCTCTTTTTAGCGAAGACATTTTGTTTATTCAAGCTCTTTATATTCTTGTTTTTTTCTCTCATATAACGAGAAACCTGATTCAACAAGGTCATTTTCATGTTCCCAAGGACTTCATTATAAGCTGTTTCCACTCTATTAGTTTATTATCAGTATTTATATTTCACATCATGTTCTTTTGTATTGGGAAATTGATACATTCTTTACTGCTAATTAAATAAGAATACCCTGGTATTCCTCATGTGCCAATTTCAAGTATTGATCATTAGAATATTAAAACAATTTTGTTTAAATGTGTGTCTATTTAACAAAAAGTGTGCTATTTCTTGAGACTATAGAAATACATGCATTCCTGTATTCTACATGTAGTAAAACTAAACAACTTGCAAACTGCAACACCCTCAGGAGTCGCTAAGTCCAGAAGAGCTACTTCAAGAGCATTTAAAATGCTTCAAAAATCTTTTCTTGGAAAACGGGAGGAAAACGGGAGTAAAAATAGAAGTCCGATGCAAATGAAGCAGTAAGTGCGCATGCTGTTTTATCTCAAGTTATCAACCTGAGTGAACAGCTATAGATGTAGTATTGTAGTCCATTATAGCACGGTTCTCTCCCCAAACGGGGAAAAAAATCCACGAGACAATCACTCCACGACTTAGCCTAATGGATAGCAGAGCGTGTTGACCCCATCATAGCTAAATCCCACACGATCTCTCTGTCTTCATGTGGGGGAGTAATCCTATAATAGTCCCAGCTATTAGGTATCATGCTGGGGTTAACTTTGTTATGATTTAGTCCCAGGTATTGGGTATTGCGCTGGGGTTAACTTTGTTATGATGTGCCTGCTGCTGTCTGTTAAGAGTAGGGATATCGTCGGTTGAGAAAGAAAAGGGCGCTAAGTCATTTTTTGTACTTCTGAGATAATCATGATTGAAGTTGGGGAGCCTTGTAGGTACACATATATATAGCTCTCTTTTGGGGGGATAAATATTTCCCAAATTGGAAATAATTATCATCTGCAAATTTGACATCACAAAGAGAAGGCTCCGACCTATAAGATGGTATGCAGAACCAAAATTAGCGACAAAATTGAGTTCGGCCCTTCTTACTCTCACCAGATGATACAATAGTAGTAAAGAGAGAATCGGCTCATCACTCTGTCCCCACAAGTGTGGTAATTGAATCCTTTAGTCCCAGCTATCGGGTATCACGCTGTTATGTAGTCCCAGTCATGTAGTTCCATGCTGGGTCATTACCCCCTTAACTCTGCATGTACCTACGAGGGAGACTGTAGATTGGACCAAATGCTCGTCAATTGCTCCTGTGCCAAATTAGATCTGGTAGAAATGGATTCTATGGCTTACCCCTCACCGACACTTTGTAAAACTGGAGGAGAACTTGATAAAACTCTAAATTTATTTGCACTGAACTATTGCTTAAATATTTGTTTTATTTTTTCAAACCTTGGCTCGATATGGCTTACATAATTGTTTTTAAAACAGACTTCATACCATTCTTTGAAATCCTCCCAAAACATAAGAGAATATCTTTTAACCATTTTCAAATTTCAAACTGGGGAAGGATGTCTACCATGATACAGGGAAATAATATATTGGGCTCTTGGTTATTCGGCCCCCCAAAAAAAATGTCAAAAGGACCTCAAAAAGAATTTAAGATACTTCACAAATTAACATTATTCGGATCAATGTGTAACAAATGTTTAATTCTATTTTTAAAATGCGGGCAAACTTGAAGAGTAGCCCTGAAAAATAGACTGACTTATCTTTTGTCCCCCTTCTATGACAAACCCTTCAGTCCCAGTCATATCGTTTCACGCTGGGTCGTTAGACTCATTACACCCTTAGCTCAGCGTGAACACAGGAGGGAGGTTATGGCCAGGGGCCAATGAACAAAGCCTTGTCAATAGACCCCCATCAAAATTAGATCTGGTAGAAATTGATTTAATGGTTTACCCCTTACCAGCGTTCATTCCGTGTATATATCTCCGGGGAAAAAGTTGGTAAGGTGGAGGTTGCACTCTGATGGGGAACTAGAGAAGTAAAAGAAATTAGTTCGCTGCTTTGAATCAATTATTGAATCATATTCAGGAGTAAAAACTAATATTCTGCATGGAATAAATTATTTGATTATATTCAAATTGATTTCTTGCCCTTCATTAACTTCTCTCTGACCAAACAGAAAAAAAAATCATGCCCAAAATATTGTTAAAATATAAAATGTAAGAGATTTCCTGATTATGTTATTTGAAAGTACAACGTAATTACCCCCTGGGAATACAGAAACCACACAAAGAAACCCAAAATGATCATTAAAATATGTATTTGTGTGGAGCTATTCAACAACAAAGCAAATAATTTATGAGATGAGCAGAGGAGAATTGTAATTCATTCATGGCAATTTCAAAGTTAATGGGGTTCTTTACAAAATTTGTTGTTCTTTTTTTACAAATAAGTCTTATTCATACATTTATTTCTACATGTTCTTCTAAATTATCACTATTCATATATTTTCCTGTATCTTGTGAACAATCTTTCTAATCCTTAGAGATACCCTCTAAACCACAACAAAACTCTTTCTGTAATAGGTTTTTTATCTTGTGTTTTTATTAAGTCATTTATTTTTTGTATAACTTGTTATTTTCAGTTGATATCAATTGGCTTGATAATTTTAATGAAGTCATCTTTTTTTCCTTGTATAATTTTAATGATGGGAAGTTGTAAAAGATGATGTATAAACTATAAAGAAGATTTATATAAAGCATCAAATTCAGTTTAGGTTTGGGCTACAATAGTGTACAAAATATTGTTGTCATATTTGTTATTGATAGTACAGTTCAGTTTTGGTCAAACTGAATTGTAGTAACTAAAACTTGTTTATTTCCACTACTATAATTTATATTTAATCAACAGACTCGAGTCATACAAAAGTAGAGAGATAATTTTGCCTGAAGTGCCATACTTTTACAACTAATTCAGATATATGCCACAAGAGATAAAGAGTTCAAAGATGTTGAGAGAGATATGAAGAGTGAGATGTTGTGTACAAATGAATATGCTTGTTTGGTTTCTTCCTCATTCCGTATGCTGTAGTTATAGCACTTACTTAGTAGGCTCCCCAGGGAGTTGAGATGGTGCACAAGATAACTGATTGGGTTTGCACTGCTACATACACCACTTAGAAACCCTGCATTGAGTGTTACGTACATGCAATATATTATTATTATTAGTAGTATTAGTAGTAGTATTAGTATTAGTATAAGTATTAGTATTAGTATTAGTATTAGTATTAGTATTAGTATTAGTATTAGTATTAGTATTATTGTTATTATTATATAATTATCATCATGATTATCATTATTATTATTATTATTATTATTATTAATATTATTATTATGTTTTCACCACATAGTTATTGTTGGCTTAATGAGCATGCCTGTAATGATCAATACTAGAGTATTGCATGTTTATCTTAAACATTTTGATTTGTTTATAATTTGGCATGTTCTGGTTTATTTTATGTTTTACAGAAAGTTATATAGTATATTAATGATATTTATTACTATTTATAATCTCATATACATTTTACTTCAATTATATTATCATTTAGTACTGCATATAATTTCCTTCAATTATTTTGCATCTTTTCTGATTTTTATTTTGCATGATTGTATCCCACCCACCCTACACTGCACCTGTATATACTCACACACTTACACCATGGTGGTTGGGCCTTCATGTATACTGCATGGTAGGTATATATGGTGCATTTAATCGTATCATTATCATGGACAGGTTTTTTTCTCGAAATGTCATAATGCTATTTTTCATGAATTTTACTACATGTATGTTCAAGTCCACGTTTATATTATAATTCTGTTCTGTTTCTTGTTTCTGTTTAAATGTGGTTTTGATGTCTTTTGGTGAAATGCATTGTGACCAAATGGTCTGTTCACTGTTTGCAATTGTGAAGTGCTAAGTTCATTGAAAAAATAGACGGGGGGGGGGGGGGGCTCAGTGTGCTTCAGCCCCCACAATGAGCCATGCAAAAAGAGCCGCTGTAATTATCAAGAATCTTCATACTTAGCATAAATCATCTTTACTATTTCTTAATCTGATAACATGGCTATCCATCCATCCATTCATAACAAACCTTCTAACCATTATGACAAGCCAAACTCTAAATGATAATGACGAGTGATTTGCAACCTGTCCCCTCCCCTGCACATGCTGTCAAGCGATATATCAAATCAATTTTATCACCCTCCCCCCAATTTGCAAAACCTCTCCGCCTCCCCCACCCCTACACATGTTGCCAAGTGAGACACATTAAGAAATTGTCTTGAACTCTACTCTAAGCAGATGGTGATCCATAAACAATTCATTCCACTAACGCTTCATGAAAAATGCATCCAACCTGTTCCTAGCATAATATCCTACAAGATATAAAATTTGATGGGATCTCATATATGAAGAATTTATTGGAGTGGGGCTTCATAAACAATGCATGTTGCCGCTGTCTAACGAGCGAAAAGCACCTCGAGTGATGATAACTGTCGGCAGTGGCGTAGACATGTGTTCAGGCTGATTTGGGGGGGAGGGGGGGGGGGGCACATATATCTTTATTTGAAAGAATTTTGACTCTTATGTTTTTCATGGTTTTTGTCAAATTATTGGGGTGTGGGGGGGGGGGGGGGGGGGGGGACGTGTCCCTTCATGCCCCTGTAACTGTCGGAGGCATAGTCAATACATTTGTTAACTCTGCTCTGTAGCTACGTCGCTGCATTTTTGTATTAATGTCATAAACGATGCATGTGGCAAGATTAATTTTATTTAATTTATTTATTTATTTCTGACTTATTTTAATCGGGTAGCCCCTTCAGTATCAAGTACAGCTCTGCCATGGAGCCATGTCAGTACAAAATATATAGTTCACAGGAAAACCCTAATATTAATAATAATAATGAATTGCATATTTACATCATTGTCACACTGAAATGATTTGACAAGGAAAAAGAAATCGCCGCCATTGGAAAGTTTAGTGTGAGACTGATTTACAATGCATGCAAAAAAGATATGTGGATTGTTTGGACAACCTCCCTTACATTAAATGTGTGTAATGAATGGATGAATTGCATACAAGATTCATAATATAGTGTCACACTTAAGATATGAAATAGTTCCCCTTTTCTACAAGATATTGCTATCTAGGGTCCATGCTGTCAATTGGTTAAACAGTTAATTTGTTTAAATATTTTTCACAGAGCCAAGCCTATCATAAAAGCAATCATCATGTTTTCTTCATTTTTCACAGAGCCAAGCCTTTCATAAAGCAATCATCATGTTTTCTTCATTGCTACATGTTAATGTTTCATGTGCTTTGTGTGCAGTAAAAATGTTTTGCTTATTTGGTACATATCCATATTCAAATATATTATTTTGCCTATGATATGTTTATTCTTTGTTCTGCTTTATGTTTCTGCATACTTTATTATAATCTCTTTCTGTTTTCTCACATTTCCCTCTTGTTATAGGCTTTCTCCATAAATCTGGTCTGTAATTGCAAATCAATCTTTTCTTTTATTTTCCCTTTTCAAGCATGTCTGCGGTTTTGTTATTCTGCACTCTGCAAGTGATCTGTTATTTACCTTCTTAATTTGAGTCCATCACTCTTTGTTTCCTTTCATCATACTTCTTTATTTTCTGTTCTCAAAAGCTCCCTTTTGTTATGTTTCTGTTTCACCCCCTCTCTCTTTCCTCCCCACTCTTTTTCCATCCCCCTTTTAAAGATTCTTTTTGCCCCCCTCTCCCCCTGTTCCATTACTTCTAGAGGGTTTATTAGAAATGACTGCTACTAATATTCAGATTGCCACATGGCCATGTTTACCTCTTGTCACAGGGATTACTCACTTGTCATCGAGAGCCTCCATCTTCAGAATCTCAAATAAGGGGGAGGGGAACTAATTAAAGGGATCTACAGTACATGTAGTAACTGTTGACAATGCGGCTGCAAAAACTGACAAAGGCTTGATCAAATACCGATTTCTGTGATCTGATATTCCCACTGAGTGATGAAGATGATGTGCGAAAATTCCACGTCAGATGGTTGAGTTAGAGCAGAAATGCAGCGTGATGTTTGCCATCTATTTGTACACAATTTAAATGATCCCAGCATTTTTTTTCAGATTAATTTTTAGATATCTCTATAACAAATAAAACATTTGAAAATGAAATCCAAACTGGTTTCATACGTGTATTAGTTAGAGGAAAATAACCAGGCATGAAAGAACCACTAGAGAACTAAGTGAGTTTAGTTGATTCAGACAAATTTAGTTAGTAGATCTATCCCTTTAAAGATGTCTCCTAGGAGGAGTAATGATGACTGAGGGCTGTAATTAGGAGGGATGATACATGTATGTTTGAAGACAAAGGCCATTAATACCATGTCAATGTGAATGAAACATTGGGTTGTGTTTTGAGGTAACACGGGGGGGGGGGGGGGGGGGGGGGAGAGGAGAGAGATGGGAGCGGAAGATGTTATTTACTTAATAAATAACAATGTACGACATATTTTCAATGAGAAAAGGGAAAACTGCTCACGTTCACTCACATTTAGATAGGATATCAGAATTTCAACATCAAAGTGATATAAAGAAAAAGATGAAGTTAAATAAAATAAAATTAATTCATGTGTGGGAGGGGGGAGGGGGGGGGGGGGGGTGAGGGAGGTGAGATTAGCTAATTATGTCTGCCTCTAGATGTGAAAACGTGATGACAGTGAGCTATGTAAAGTGGTGTTCTTGAGGAAAGAAAGCTGCTATTACCTTATAATCCTTGAAATATTAATTCCAGTAGTGCTAGCTTCTCGCATATGGGCAAGTCTCCTTTTCTCCCTTTGTCCCCTAATTCTCCTTTTTGTCCCAGCAAAAACCCCTCTCCAAAGTTCTGTCTAATCCTCTTTGCTCTCTTTGTCCAGTTGATATGATAGCATCTTTAATTTATACGTAGCTTTCATCACTTCTGCCAAATGCGCGGTACATTAATGTTTTATCCCACTTATCCATGTAGTACATCAGTAATGCAGCTGTTCAAACATGAAAGACTTTCTTAACATGTCAAGGCAATATATTAAAAAGGTCCTTTCTCCCAATTTGTCCTCTTTATCTTGAAGTGGCTGTAAATTAGTTCTTTGTTCCTGAACAAAGGAAAGATATATGTAATCGTGAAACAAAATGTGAATTCTTTGATTTTTAATAAGTTCATACCGCCATGTTAGAGGTTGGACGGATTCATAAATCAGACATACAGCGCCATCTGGCGACCGCCTTGCGCACGGTGCGAAATACCCACTGGTTCAGTGTGCGGAGTGTGTAGCATTTCAAACATCGCCCTCTATATCCCCATGCATGGCATTCTTTAAATCAGCTCTTTGTTTTTAAAGCTCATAATGCATGGGAACGTTACACAGTGGGTCACCATTTTGAACTAGACTAGTTTGTATTCTGCACCATGCACAAGGTGCTTAATTTGCGAATCCAAGATACCTTTAACACTAGGAAAATTTTTGCTAAACATTCTTGGATGCATTTTAGTGTTCAGCCAATTTTAATGAAATCCCTGTGTTCCTATAGCCAATTTAAAAGGGTGGAGCTGAAATTCAATTTTGATTAATTGAGGGAAACATCAGCGTATGGAGGATACATCAATTAAGTTAATAGGCTTTTGGGTACATGTACTGTCCCTTATTCACATACATTTAGGGGGAGTCCCTAAAATATTGGGATTATGTCAATAATGCACATCTGCTGTATGTGTATATTTACAGAACATCTTCTGGAGCAAGATTGCTGTGTATTCTATCTACATTCTAGATATCAAACACGTTCACTTAGAAGGAATGTTCACAGATATATTTGAAGTGAAATTATAAGATTAATGAAGAGATGCAGACATCAATGAACCTTGGATTTTGTATCATTACAAACTATAAATATGCAAAATATACCCTGTTTCTATGTAATGTAATGAATGCAAAGCTTCAGCACCATAAAGTAAGCTGTAACTCACAGATCGTCATCAGTTCCAAACAATTAACACGTTACCTCCTAGATTTTGAAACTCCTGTACGGCTAATACAGGACCCACAGGTTCCCATAGCTTACAGGTTAACCTTGAATCATGCCCCCATAACTAGAATTTCATCATCTGTTGCAAGGAAAGAATTAGTTTTTAATTTTAGGGGGCTACCTTTTTTAATCTGATGGATATAATCATAAAATATTTCCCATAATACCCTATGGTAATTTTAGGGGCTACCTACTCATTTCAGGGGGCTATTTTGAAAATTAGGGGGCAAAGTCGCCCTCAGCCCTACCAGTACCAAAGAGAGAATAGATCAGGACCCCTATTGACCTATTGACCCCTATTGAACAAATGCACCTATGTCACTGAGCCGAGCACTTGTCTCTTGACTCGTATATATATGCAGGGGAAAGTGTCCTTTGACAGTGAAAGTGATCTCCGTTCCATAGTGCCAGTAGCTAACCCATATTGTCCATGGAACGTACCCGGCAGGCAATGTGTTTAACCAAGGAGGTACTAGTACCTCCTTGGTTTAACTCAATGGAAAGGGACATTATCTTTCAGGGAACAGGTTAACCCATTGCCTTTCGGACCTACATGTAATTGATAGGCTATACATGTATTAACCCACCCAACACTAATTGATTTGGGTGCAGCATGTGTTCCTCATAGACTCCAACCAGAGGTTTTTTTCTTCAGGACCAGTCCTGAATGGCGTGGGTATAAGATCAACGGGAATTTGTATTTGGTTATGATATACATTGTCCATAGACCTCTGCCTAAGTATTTTTGGGACCAGTCGTGAACGGGGTTAACCCATTCAAATCAGGGTAGGAAATATACGGGAGCTGAGGGCGATTTTGCCCCCTGATTTTCAAAATAGCCCCCTGAAATCAGTAAGATAGCCCCTTAAATTGGGTATTATGTGATATTTTGTGAAATCCATCAGATTGAAAAAAGTAGCCCCCTAAAATAAAAAATTAATTCCTGCATTGATTCAAATCTATTTGATTGTGGTGTGACATGTGTTCCCCATAGATCCTAGCCCAAGTATTTTCCGTACCAGTCATGAATGGGTTAACCGGAATCAGAATTTCAATGTCGGTGGAGTGGGACGGTTTCATCAACTTGAGAGGTGTCAATGAATGCGGGGGAAATAGAGGCGTATTCAAAACAGTTTAGGAGACTTTTATTTCGCGAAACCTAACCCGACCTTTTCGGGGGTGAAAAAAAAAAGGAAAAGATATATGAAGGCTTTTATGCAAACAGCCCTATGGCAGATTCCCATGGGTAGTATATGCATACATCGTAGGATGGGGAAGAAAGAAAAGTTTTTGTGAGATTTGCACTTGACGAGTGGGTAATATGCGTTAGGTATCCCCCTAAAGTTGTTTGAAATATCCTGAGTAAATTCACCTCAACATGCAGTTTGGAGAGTGAGCGTTTCAAAACACTTGAGTTCCCTCCTTCCCATGCATGTCCGAATAAATTCTACCTGTGTGCTTTTTTGTTTTGATTCTATGCTTTGTTTTTTTGTTATTGTCACGCTTTTTTAGGGGAAAGGGGAAAGAATTTGTAAGATTTGTTCTTGACGAGGACAAATATGCGCTAGAGAACCTAAGGAATCATTCGTCTCAAACTAAGCATGTCCCAAACACTCACATTTCCTGTGATTTGTTTGTTTGTTTTCTTCATATTTCAATTTTTATCATGCTTTTTGTGGGGAAAGGGGAAAGAAATTGCAATAGTTGTTCTTGACAAAAAAGTATAGGCACAAGATAACCCAAAGAATCATTTGTCTCAAAGTTAAAGGGTACCACCACCCAAAAATAATATTCTTATAAATAAAAGGTAACATCTTTAGTAGTCCATTCCATCAGCAAGTTCACAAAAATATGTTTTCAGAAAAAAAATGAATAATTGGAAAACGCATCACCATTCTAAGACATGCGCTCATGGGTCTGCAATGTACGAAGACTACTTTGTCCAGAGCGAACGAATCGTCCGGGATTCTATTGTATCCAAACGTACGCGTGAATATCATTGGCGCACTCGCAAATGTTTGGCCCGTACGTAACCAGGAAATAATAGTGGTTCCATAAGTGGTGGTAATTAATTGCGTTGTTTATAAATTACACAACCCTTTGCAAAGTGTTGAGCATCTATTTAATATCACAAAATGGTACTAAAACATATAATTATGTGTTGTTCTTTGCCTGGTGGTCCCCTTTAATAGCGTGTTCCAAGCACTTGCATTTCTTTTTGTTTTTATTCTTCTGTCACATCCCGTGTTTTTTTTTCTTTTCTGTTTGTTTGTTTTCTTTACTTTGAATTCTTTGTCATGCTTTCTGATGGGAAAGGGGAAAGAAGTTGATTTGTATGCGCAGGGAAACTGAAAGAATCACTTAGCGTGTCACAAACACTTGCATTTCTTTTCTGAATAAATTTGCTTTGTGCTTTTTTCCCCTGTTTGTTGTCTTTGTTTTGTATTGTCATGTTTTAAAAAAGAAATGGGTAGATTTGTTCTTAGGGAGAAGACAGATGCACAAGGGAGCCAAACATATCATCCGTCTCAAAGCTTGTCTCAAACATTTGCATTTCTTTTCCGAAAACAATCTCCCTTTTTTGTACTTTTTTGTATAGTTTTGTTGTGTTATGAAATGTCACTTTGACTTGGAAATATATCTTCTTAGAGGACTTTTTGTTATGAAAGGTCATAAGGATAGAAAGCTTCTCCTGTTTTTACCAGTGCTTGTGTGAAACTAACATTTGATTGTTTATTTTCTCCCTTCACGTTTCTTTTTATCATGTACTTTTTTGTTAAATGTTAACTACTGCTTTCAAATCTCAAATTTCCATATAGGTGGAATTATTTTCTCTTTTTTGTATCACATATTTTTTTTATTTATAAGTTTTATAACAATTATGTTTTTTTTTCAATGTTTTGTACTCATTTACAAATGTAAATGGACACATTAAAAAATATTTGTTTTCTCTTCCAATTCCAATTCATTTACCTCAATTATAACAGAATTTTCACCTTGACGAAATCTTACAAACCAGAATTGATCGACTCCATCGATGTAATGTGTATTGTATGGTGGAAATGTACACCATACAACTTGATGAACATACACAATTGTATGAACATATGAAAGATTTAAACAGCATAACAACATTTAGTGGCAAAGAAAATTCTGAAGTCATCCATCCGACACCTCGTTTAATTTCCCATTATTTCTTCTTTCTTTCTGCAGCATGACATCATCCTCCCATCGCCCGACCAGCAGAAGCGAGAGAACTTGCCGAACCCCAAGCGCACACCGCGATCTCTATCAGACTTGGACATCATCTCTGAGAACTACCTCCAGCGAATGCAGTCGCCTCTCCCCACGCCAGAGGAAGCTCTGCGGCAACAGCATCTTGGTCCAAGAGAACTTGTTACCGTAGATACATCGGGCACAGGGTTCGAACGAATGGCTAACATTCGTCGGTCGCTCACACTGGTGCTGCGATCATCATCGCGGAGTCGCAAGGAGCGGAGGGAGAAGAAGGCATGGCGACGGACAGTGTCGGGGATTCCCCACGAGGTGGAGGCAGAGCTCGGCCTTGGCCTTGGCCGCGCCCGCTCCAACTCGGGTTCGGAATATACGAGCAGCTCCAGCGCCGAATTCGAGGAGCTGCGCACGCAGAGCTTGGACCGAAAGGTGAAGCTCTCGGTGAGGGAGTATAACAAGACGTACGACGTGACTCACAAGGCCGGTGCGAATGACGGGAAGGTCGGCAAACCTGGGAAGCCGAGCGTTGCCGTGGTTGCACCGCTGCGAAACAGGCGGCGGCACCGGCACTCCGTGGCTGATAGCACGAAGCTAGAGAAGGCGCTGAATCTCAACGGGTCAGCCTCCCTTCCTAGGGGAGTAGGGGTCAGCAGGCCGAGCTCCGTGCCTCCTGGCTGCGTTATGGGAACCGTGCAATTCTCAGGTTGGTATTTCATTTATTTTAGACCCTGAGTAAAATCTATGCTCAAAGTTATGAACTAGTGTAATGAAATTTAGGTTTTGAATTAGTTTATGAGAATTGAAAACAAAATACGGAATTTGAAAAAAAATCATCTTGGGATATGATAAAAATAGGGAGCATAAAATTTCAGTATTGTTACTTAGTGAATAAAATTGTATAACATTCAGAAATTTGGGGTTAACAATTTGATGCTACTACTGTCAGCATTCCTTTACTTATTTCACTTCTGTATCTTTATTCTACAGATGGCTCAGTGGACAGCTCAATGGAGCGCATCTGGCAAATGTCCACGGCGAATCGACTCAACGAGAACCCGTCCAGTATCAACAAAAATGGAAAATCACCCCAGCTCTTCCTGCCTCAGATGTCCCATGTGCCAAATGCTGTCATCTCAACTCAGGCCCACATCATACCTGCCCCCACAAACACCAATGGTGTATCTGGAGAGGAAAACCACAAACACCACCACCACCATCAGCATCATCAACATCATCAACATCATCATGTGAATTATCCCCATCATCCGCATCGTCCAGATGCGGCGGAGCTGGCAGCGTCTGTCCGACTCAGGATGCAGAAATCCGACTTGAGGAAGGAAGACAGGCGGTCAAGCTCTGGTAATTGGAGTGGGACGGACAGCACTCGGACATCTGTTTGTTCGGAGCAGGACAGCCAGGGCAATGCTCCTACGAACATTGATGCTTCACCTTCAGACTCAGCAGTCTCATTGTCCAATGAGGTTGACCCGCAGGCGACACCTGTTGCCCCAGTGGCACCAGTGTCATTTCCAGGATTTATCAATATCAGTGGAGACGGCCCGCGTCCAACCTTCCTGCCGGTCCAGAAGGCCAACCACGGCACGTCCAGTGGGAGCCCAACTCCTACCAATGAGATGTCAACGAGTGGAAGCTTTACGAGGCTCGACACCGAGACGTGGTTAAAGAGTGTTGGCGCAAAGCAGGCAGCTGCTGGATTGGTGGGCGTTGTAGGCAGCAAGATCACTGAGGCTGGCAACACTGCGCCGTCCGTCAAGGGGCAGCTCACCGCTCAGCTCTCGTTCGGCGACTCCTCGTCTGACTCTTCCGTTGAGAATGCGGCCAGCATCGTCTCCGACAATACCTCTCTGGACCTTGATGCCTGCTTTGGAGACGTCACTGAGGACTTCCAGGACACCGACAGCCTTTCTGCATTCTCTGTTGATCAGGAAGGCTATTGGACCTCGATGCACTCAGACTGTGGCCTCTCTCCACAGCAACCCGCCAGCCAAGTGACGAAGGCCCCTACAGAAAGGCCCCAGAGCGTGGGATATGACTATGACATTGCAGCTCATTACCGGGGCAAGTCAAGCCGACCAGGACACATCACCCCTAGAAACAAGGTTATTAAGGATTCAGGTCAACAACAACCCTCTTCTGCCCAGCCCAAGAAGGAGGACACCTTCTCATTGGACTCTCAGCTCAGCAACTTGCACTTGAAACACGGTATAGGTAATGATATCTCCATTCTTCTTTATTGTAGATATTAATTATGAACCATTCTTAAAATATTTGGTCATAGATTAGTTGGAAAGTGCATATAGATTGAGTTGTCATGTTTTGCACTTCATAAATGCAACATATTGTTATTTATTATTAGTAAGAATATCCCTTATGCATTATATGATCATTCTATTTTGTAATTGAATGCCATGGATTATTTGAAGGCCAAACCTCAGATCACTATTAATGGCTGTAAGGTTGGGTTGTGGGTTCATGAAATGATGAAATTAACATGTCCTGCTTGTGTGCAGTTGTTCAATTATTTATAGATTAACATGTTTATGGCTATAAAACCCACCATTAACATGTATTTGATATCACCCCTTCTCACCACTTGCAGGTGGCAGCCCGCTGTCTATGGACTCCTCTTCCACACCGTCCAACCACACCTTGACCAACTACGAGTCTGACGGAAGCCGGAGCGTCACCCCCGCACCCAGTGACATGTCCGACATGAGCAGTGCCAGCTATGACCTTCCACCGCCCCTCTGCAGCCCCACTGAGCCCAAGATGTACACCATCTGCTTCCCGCACGGCCACAAGCCCGGAGACCCGACAAACAGACAGCAGGACAACTCTGGAGGATCTGGCCGTACCCTAGCGAGCTCGGTAGTGGGGAATGGTACTTCGCACTACTCGCAGGCTCCGCTTATAAACGGCAGTCTTAGGACAATCTCTGCAACCTCTGGTGCGGCCAGTCAACACTCAAAGCAACACCATCCGCATGTAACTTTAACGATGCAGCATTTCCTTCCTTCAGCAACCACTGCCAGCTCTACCACCCCTACAAGCCAAATGGGTGACTTCTGGGCAACGCCCGTCATTCCAGGGGCGATGCTGAAAGCCAGGGAGCGTTTCTATGGGTACAAGCCAGTTCCCAAACCAGAGACCACTACCGTAGCATCCGAGTCGGACGCTGACACGGTCACTCCTGTGACGAGTCCAAGAACTCCTAATGAATCTGATAATGTTCTCTATGGCATGTACCCTGGAAGCTACAGCGTCATCAAGAAGAAATCAAAAGAGAGTACCTACACCATCTACTCCAATGGGATGACTTCGAGTCTCATTAACAAACCAGCGGATGTCATCTCTCCAACTAACTCGCTGGACAGGAAGCAGAAATTCAACAGGTATGTCAGTGAGTTGCAGGCCAACAACCCACAGGCCTTGGATGCTCTGAGCCAACTCAAGATTGGAGGGGATGGCAAGGCCATGTCGAGGGAACAGCGGGCAGAGATCCTGGAACAGATGAGACAGTCCAAGTCCAATGGTCGCAACGACAGCATGGCCGCCACACCGACAACACCAACCACTCCACCAGTCATACCTACCTGTGATGTCTCGGCAATACTTGCAAGGTCAGCTGCGACTGATTCACCTGTCGGACTAGAAGAACCTAGGACAACATCCTTCAGGTCATCGTATGATGAGGGGCTATCATCCCAGCAACATGATCCTGATAAAGCCATCATCCACGCTGCCAAGAGATTGCAGCATCAGATCAATGGGTCGGAACAAGCTGGGGAACAGACTGAAGATACGGCTGAATCAGAAGAGACCGATGGACGGTTAACCCCTAGAAATATGAATGGTGACATGTCGGACGATTCTCAGAGGCACTACGCGCCGTATGTCTTTGACCCCAAACGTCGGCCAGGAAATTCTATATTGAAAACCCAGAAGAAGAAGGAGTTCAAACCAAAGTTTTTCAAGTCGAGGAAGAAGGCCAGTGTTTCAAATGATCCTCTAGGGGAAACAACCATTGGACAGATGATGGCAGCTGATTCTCCGTATGATAATGTTCCCACCAGCAGCAGAACTATCAGATTCTCTGAGACTGTTACAGTTGAGAACACTTCCGTACGAGTCTGTCTCGTTTCTGGAAGGCCAAGGACAAATATGAGCGATTTCAAAAGCCTCTTGCAACAACAGGCATCGCACAGTGATGGCAAGTCCGTATCTGCTTGTTCAGCACTCAACGTGAGTACTGGTATCAAGGGATCGCGAAACGCGGAACTCCTATATCGAGGCATCCTCCAGGAAGAGGAGGATGCAGCAAATAAGAAGGCAGATGGACATGAATCGATGGACAATACAGTTCAGAGGAAAATGGTTACAGTATCTGATCTGAAGAATGCTATGGCATCTGCGAAGGGTAATGTAAGGATGGTTGATGTCAAAGAGACGAGAGCCAAGTCCAGCTGTGCAACCATCACTGCAATACCAGAAGTAGCAGAGCTGCCCATCAGGGAAACTGTCATCAATGGTGATGATGATGACGATATGTTGGAGAATGGGGAGGAGCAAGTTAGAACCAATGGTAAACATACTCTGGAGACAGTAACAGAGGTAGCAGAACCAAGAGACTCAAGTGAAGAAAGTTCTGAACCGCAACGGGACAGTATAGGTGAGCGTGAGGTGCCAAGTGCTCCACTTCCTGTTGCAATCTCGTGCAACAACAGTAACAATAACAATAATAACCATGGTTTCAAGGACTATCCCACTGCTGACATCCATATGAAGGGTGCCACTTCCAAAAGTGAAGGGACAGCTACGGAAACAAATACCAGTAGCATAGGGGCATCATCAAAGACAAACACCAAGAGGAGACTCCCCACGTACTCGTGGTCGGACACCGACCTCAACCGTTCCGATCTCATGGCAGCCATCAGGATCCGCGGCGAGCAGTCCGACCAGCGCGGGACAGCCGTGGCACAACTTGAGGAAGCGATCGAAGAGGCGAGTAAACACAGCCCTATACGAAAGGCCATGCCGGTTAGCCGCTCCGAGGGAAGCATACACTCGCTTCTGGACTCTGTCAAGCACTCCATTCAGAAGATGTCACCGAAGCATGAAGTGCATGATGGCACGGATGGGGATTATTCGTCAGACGCCTGGGATTAGTGTTACTGTTTATATTGCCATCGCCTCTGGGAACTTTGTGTGCCATGTATGATATTACATCTATGGACATGTACATGTATTAAGTAGCAATGGTCAAGATCCTATGAATGTAAATATTATAAACTTTTTTGTTTTACTGTATGGTCCCTGACAAAGTTTGCTTTCAATGAAAGTAAGCTGATTGAAGATATGTTTTCTCATTACAGGAAAGTGTTTGAAATGCAGGAAACGGATTAAGGATTTGTTCCCTCACAGCAGTTTGTAGGGTTTGAGGAACATTTTTTTTAATCTTTTTTTTTTAGCTGAAGAATTAGTTTACCAAAATAATGTCTCAAACATTGCTTTTTATGTAGGAGATGAGCGAAAAACTTGCTATAGTATTTTACATTTTTTTAGTACAAGAAGGAGTTTTCCTTTCTTAATCTTTTTAACTTACAGGTAACAAAACCGAGGCTGCAGCAGCAGTGTTTTGTATGATATACTTTCAACATTCATTCATTCATGAAAAACAATCACTGCCATATATTCATGTGTATATTCAGACAATGTGCTTTCTTCCAAAAGCCAAGCACACTTTGCCAGGTGCCATGTTGGCACATTTAACCTCAAGGGTTTATTTACTTTGTTGACATTTTTTAATGCGTGCAATGACAAATACAGTAGCTTTGTTTTAGATAACTGTAATATTTTAGATATGACGTTAATATTTAGTTTTTTTTATAGAAGATGACCATGATTTGTAACAGGACAATCATGATTTCCTAGAATAATTTGACTATTAATACAGTTTTCTAAAAATAAAAAAAATTGACCATGATTTGCGAGGATAAGATCATAACTACTATCATGTACGGTAACAGTGCTATTTGTACCACTTTCTGTTAAAACGTACCATGAGTGATCACGATCAGCATGTGCCAATTTGATAGGTTTTCACATGTTAGGAAATATTAAAACATTTTATCATTGACATTGATTCATAGTTTAGGACTAACATTTTAGCTTGAAAATTAACAGGGAAATAACGTGAGGTTGAAACACAGGTTAGTAGAAGATGAAATCAACCCTATCATAATCAGCTTTCCTCTCTGTTCTTCCTAAGGTTAGGCACAATCCCGTAAGTGATGCTCTCGTGAGAAATCAGAAAAATGATGAAGAAGTGTTTAATAAATCCTAAGTATTTAAAAACTTGATTTATACAGTCAAACCTGCTCTAGCGACCACCTGTCTATAAAGACCACCTACTTAAAAAAAGCAAAGTTACTACATAATTATATATCCCTTTAATATGAGAAATGTCCATATTTTGGCTGAATGTTGCACTTTATTGCAAGTTACGTTGTGGCATTTATCACGCGCTAGTGGCAATTAGAGTATATGGTAGATCTGGCCCTACAGGTTCAATAACTTATAACATACAATGTTTATCAGGAGCAATCTGATAAAATGTCTTGAATATAAACAAATGTCCATGTTTCGTTTGACTGCTGCTCTTAATTTGAAGTCACGTTAGGGTGTTGATCACGCGCTAGTGGTTGGAATATAAAGTGGATCTGACTAGTGAATTCTGTGGAGGATTGAGCCTGGAGTATCTTCAGCTCGAATCTAATGAAACTTTGTCTAAATCAGATCCTCAACTACTCTTGTGTTAAAGTGATCCGTTAACTTCATAAGACTTTTTTTTCCAAAAGTGACACGTGATGCTTCAATCATATACCAATATCATTATAAGATTCTTCTGAATGATGTGTGATACAGTAGTTAAATAGAAAAAGAACACTCTTTACCTGGTGAAAAAAAGAAAAAAATTGATGTAAGATTTGTATCAACTACTGCCAATTGATTTTGACTACATTTGACAAGCCTTCCTGGAATGCTTTTCATTCAATCATAAATATCTTCATAATTATTGAGCCAGGGAGGCCTTTTAAAGAATGGAAACCTACATTTTTTCATTCTTCTGTTACCATTTATAAAGCCAAACAGCAAGATACAAGAAAATTTGAAAGCTCCAAAAATTGATTGATTTCATGGGAAATGACTGCCAAATTCTTTTTCTTGAGGAAAAATCACATATAGAGAGCCTGATTGTGAAAATTAGGCCATCTAGATGCTGTAGTTCATTTAATTCTGAAAAAAGTGTAAAAGTGACTTTCTTGAATTTGACCGAGTTAATGGATCACTTTAATATTATCATCAAACCATGTGATGGGGGGGGAAGTTCAGACAAAATGTGATGCTAAATATACCACGCAGGAATTCCCCAATCAACAGGTGAAGCAGGAATAACATGCGTTTGCTTTTTAAAATAGAAATGGTTATGTTACTTCATCTGTTTTGGTTTACACAAAATCTGCCATGAGTGTTTGAGGATCGCGTGTATCGTTTTCTGAACTATAAATAGTTATGTTTCTTTTACATCGTATACACAGAACATGATTGCGGTGTTCCAGAACAAGGGCAATCTATTAGTAATCCGTCCCCCTGTTAACCCGTTCACTATGAAATTCTGAAATCCCTGTAGACTTAAATAGCCGACCCGGTTCCCGTAGACAACGGTCATAACGAAAGAGAAGATCAATTGCCAATACACTTTCATATTTGTTCTACCTATCCAATATGTCAGTCTTACTATGAATTGATACATCTACATGTATAGTCAGCATTGAAATTACAAGGACAATTTGTGTAATTTCAAGCATTATGCAATGGCAGGCAATGTCACTTTTGATTAACTCACTTATGTGCGCCCATACCATTTCACCCCCCCCCCCCCCTTAAAATGTAGCTTACCTTCATAATCCTAGTCATCCTTTATTCTACCAATCTAAGATTTAGACCATATAAACAAATTCCCGGATAACATTGAAATTGCGATGGTAAGCAATGTCACTTTTGATTATAAGCTTAGTACATCATTCAGTATGTATGTGCCCTTCTGTCACCCCCCCCCCCCCCCCTATCAATATGTTTTCCTTTTAATGGCATAATGAGCAAGCTATTTGGAGGGGAGGTATAGGGGCAGGGGGTACCCCCATCCCCAACCCCCCTCCAACAATAAGGACTATTTTTTTTGTCTACAAGTTTTTAAAGGATTAAAATGACTGACAACTGATATTTCGCCACTTCTTGAAAGAACTGTTCAATATTTGTTTGCCATTAAACCACATTCGGATTCATTTGGGTTTAATTTTGGGAGTGCTGCAGCCCCCCATCCCCACCCCCTTCAAGCCCTGCAAGCTCCATCTGTACGCCAGCAGTTACCTTCATAAGCCGTGATGTCCTTGTGTACAATCAACCCCTTATTCCCCTTCTGGATTATAATGCAATATTGGAAATATGAATACAGTAGCTTACCGGTACATCAAAATACTAAGCTAGCAAATAAACTATTAATTGAAATTTTAGCCAATACGAACAGTACATACAGTGCTGATCAAAATACTAAGCTAGCAAAGAAAATATTAATTGAAATTTTAGCCAATACGAATACGAATACGAATTTAGCTAATATTGTTCATGCAGGCTCCATTGAATAGCATATTGTTGCAGATAATATCTACATCTATGTACATAAAGGTGTCAATATTGCATTTTCATAGTGAATATGTAGGTTAATTGTCTGGCCAACAGTATAATAATACCAGTGAGGTGGGATGACCTCTGACCTCTCTCATCATGCATTGCATTGACATGGATTAGTATTCCAAAGGACCTGGGGAAAATATGATAAGGTACATGTACATGTACATGTATATTGATATCGTCATCGAGAGTGAGAAAGGCATTTTCAAATAAAGCCATAATATAACCCAGTTCATTGTGGCAACATTTCAACAACAACAACAACAACGAAAATGTGACTCCATTGCATACAGGAACGTCCTGTACAACCTCTATGGGATTGCAGAATCTACTAATGAACAGCTTTTTTGTTGCTTGTTTCATTGCACTGATAATAAAGAGAAAAAAGCAGGTAATGTTTCCAATTGACTTAGTCCTTGACCTTATAAACCTTATATATATATAACAAGTCTACTTAGTTTGCTATAAAATCTAGTGGTACAAATTATGCAAGGCTGTGCAGGATTGTTAAGCAGTTATAAAATTATAGTAACACGGCTCAAAATAAAACTTTCCTCATGATGGTTATGGCACTCAATTAAAAGTCTGCTTATTTTGCAATAAAATCTAGTGGTACTTATTATAATTAGGCAAGGCTGTGCAGGATCGTTAAGCAGTTAAAATATATAAATGACAATTAATGCTCAAAATTAAGCTTTCCTTTTGATGGTTAGGGTAAGTAAAAATCAATACTTTTCACATTAATAACTGGTGGCCCAAAACCGGAATTAGTGTTCCCCAAACCAACAAAGACATTAGAAATCTCACCATTTTAGCAGGGTAAAAAAAAGCATAAAGATGAGACATTAGAAAGTCTCATACTTTGGCATTTGGCGATAATTAAGTTTTGGTGGTGCACTAAAATCTTACTATATGTAGCAGGGCTTTTTTAAAACTGTACTCAAATTCTGGTTAGCAACGGTGGTGTTTGTTGTGCTTGATTGTAATGGTCTCTTGAGCTTGTCGTCCTGTAGTTACAAACGTTGATTGTATTCTGTGGGGAAGAGCTATTGTGACCATACAATCTGCACAGTGAACATTGCCATAATGATTAATAATTTATAATTAGTTATTAATATTAAATCATTCATAATTATTAATAGATAATTATTGATTATTGATCATTAATATATAATAATTAGTAATGAATAGTAATAACAATATTAGAAAATCTGGTTTTGTGTTTATTTTAGACCATGGTTTACTCACCAGTCCTTGCTTCAATTATTTTCATCATACATTCGAGATTCATAATTTAATGGTCCCCTGAGATCCCATTAAAAAAAAGTCTTTATTGCACCATCTGAAAATTCAATTAGGGATCACACTTTTGGATTTGTCTTTAATTCAGCAGCTCTCGATTAATTTGCGATAAGATGATATTATATGATTTTAATTTAGGTATTTGTTGATTAGGTATCAGTTGATTAATTTCAGGATGAAAGTTCTAATGCAGAGTACATTTCCCACAGGCATTGTTAAAGGGCAATGAAACCCAAGCAAAATGTTGCTTTCATAGTCTTGAAGAGATTAAGAAGAATAATCTCTGAAAGTTAGAGCATAATCGGGTAAGAAACAAGAAAAATACGGCTCTTTGAAGATGTCCATTTATTCTTATGGGGAACTCAAATTGGCAACGCACTCTGATAAGTGTGTGGACAACTCCCCATATGTTTTGTACACAAATGTTCCAATTTTTACAGTTTTCTTCATAGTCACATTTTTCCATTCCCCCAACTCATGATATGTTATGTATAAAAGCATTCTACAAAACATATGTTGAACTCGAACGAAGGGTAAACATAAATTTTGAGAAAATTAAACAAAACTGAAATTTTGTGTACAAAATGTATGGGGAGTTGTCCACAACTTTGCCAGAGTGCGTTGCCAATTTGAGACACTCGAAGAAATACATGGCTCTTTTCAAAGAGCCATAGTTTTCTTATTTCTTGACGGATTGTGCTCAAATTTTAAGAGACTATTCATTATATTTAGTGTCTTATAGTGCATACAACAATTTGTCTGGATTTTATTGTCCTTTAAAGTTGATATTAACTTGTATTATTGGTGCCATTGTTCACCCCTTGCCTACTGGAACCTGGTGGGCTAAGTACAAAGTCCATGGGGATTTTAGAATCTTAAAGGGAACGGGTTAATTCTCCATAAATTAGTGTCGAGCGTATTCACAGCAAAATCAGCAAAAGAGAATAGAAATGTTTACAAACTCTTTTTCAATCAAGAAAAAAAGAAAAAAAAGAAGTGAGACAAATTAGAGAATATTTTGTTTTATCAACACACCTTTTTTACAATTAATTTGGTAGATTACCCCCTTGTTGATAGAAAGATTCATTAGCCTATGAGCTGCTATATTGCAATTAATCTACCTTGAAACAGTGGCATAGCAACAGGGTTTCCCCCTCCCAATAATTTGACAAAACAATAAAAAACGAGGGGAAGATCAGGTAAAAAATCAAGAATTACATAAGGTGTACCCCCCCCCCCCCCAAAAAAAAGAAGAGAATAATTTGTTTTCCCCCAAATCAGTCCCAACCATGCTACGCCACTACCTTGAAAGCAGTAGACTAATTGGTAATGAGAAATCTCAGATAATGACATAAATGTATTTATATACAAGCGTCTTCCCCCAGGGGGATCGGAATCTGCTGAATGTCAGGAGCAATGTCCGGGCTCGTTCCAGAGAAAGCCCAGAGCCAGGAAACTAGCAATTATACAAGCGTATACACACACCTGAGGGTAAATGTTATTGAAGAGGAGGCGATATGTATTATCGACCGAAACTAAGTTAGCAGATGAGATAACCGCCTCTAAATATTAAAAGATCTTTTGATAAATATTACTTTTTAGGCGGTCAACAAAATTAATATAGAAACTTATCCTTTTTAGTCTATCAAGACAGTTGCTTCATTTGTTAGGTGTATTAAGACAGAATAACTGAACATGTGAGCATTTACAGTCAAACCGGTCTATAAAGACTACCCAGGGAGACAGAGAAGGGGGCACATAAGGCAGGTGGTCTTTATAGACGAGTTCATTCACATAGAAAATGGTTTTATAGGGAGTCAAGACAATTGGTCTTTATATAGAGGTGGTCACTAAAGTAGGTTTCACTGTTGAAAGAAGAGAAATATTGAGGTAAAAGCTAGATAATGAATGACTAGAGCCGGTTTGACTAGAAAGAAGAGAAATAACTTGGGGTAACAGATTATTAAAATGAAAGAAAGTGTGGAGGATAAATATAAGCACAGTAAGACTATATAGATACAGAGGGAGAGACGGAGAAAGAGTAAGAGATGGGGTAGGTACTCGTACAGACATTACTATACTGTAGTGTGTAGCAGGCTATGCAATAAAAATACACAGGTGGCAAGTTTCAGAGATTTGCAGACACATACATTGTGTATGTACTCTGTGCTACAAGTACAAGGAGATTGTGTGTATGGCATGTGTAAGTATGGTCAAACCCTGGTATGACCGTTAAAGATGTAGATATAGGGGGCAGAGAGTGAAAATGTGAAGACAAGGGAGGGAGAAACGTGAGCTGGGACGTTGTCCTGAAATGAACTCTGCGCTGGGGGCAAGTTACTTTGATTACATGTAGGACACATCAATAGAGAGAGGAAGAGAGAGGAAGAGGGAGGGAAGGAGAGGGGGAACTCTACGCTGGGGGCAAAGTTAGTATTATTAACTATGAACACTTTGAGTGCCAGGGATTTTATAGCCCTATATGGCATTTGTGTATAATTGTGTAGTGTAAGAATGTTACCTTTGCACTCAAGGAGTTAAACATCACATGTAGGTCACATAAATGGAGAGTGGGCAACATAGAGGGGGAGAGAGGTGCTAGGAGAGAGTAAGAGTTTTGGTGTAGATTATGTGTAGTATATAGAGAGTAACATTAAATCTTACCATGAAAGAGAACAAAAGCACACACAGACATGAAAATGAAGGGAGTATAGAGTGAGGGGGATTGAGGGAATGAGATGAAAGAAGTAAAGCGGCGATGGTATCCACATTCAGTTAACAGTATGTAGGGCAGTCGCTCGATAGTCAACAATACAGTGGCGTATCTAGGGGGACATGCCCCCATCCCCCCCCCCCCCCCCCGAAATAAACTGACAAAAACAATAAACAAACAAAAAACAGTAAACGGTGAAAACAAATGCAGATAAAGAGCTACAAAGAGTGTACTACAGGGATTGTAGTCATAGTTGTAATAAAACATACAGGTACAAATTATAAACCATTAAGAAATACATTAAGTTTGTCTCCTCCCCTCTCTATGGTGATTAATTTATTAATTTATTAATCTATAAATTACACTTCCTTTTGCAAAGTGTTTGACATACATTCATATCAGTTAGCGGTACTAAAATATAATTATTAGCCGATGTTGTTATTTGCGCGATGGTTCCCTTTAATGGCAACCTCAGTCACGAAGCATTCATCTAGACGTTGACTCGCACTCCATGGTTCTAGATATATTTCCTCTACACTTATCATTTGGCAACGACAAATGTGCAAGAATATTTCACTTCATAGGTCAATATTTATATGACACATCTTATAGTCATGCAGAAATGAACATTTACTTAACCTATTCCAGACAATATTTTGATGTTGGCCTAACATGCATTCTCCATAGACCCCAGCCTGAGTACTTTTTGACCAGTCCAGGGCCCCAAAACAAACAGATTTACTATCAATTTATTAATTGTACGACTGACATTTCTGTTTAACTATGGGATTAGAATGTAATTCTGTAATGTATGTGTAAATGTCATGTAGAAGTGAATAAAGTGGGCGAGTCAACTTTCTGTCTGGGCAAGTTAAATTTAAACATTTATGATTTGACTTGCCCGAACGGGCCATGGCCAGTAGAGAAATTAGTCCTGGGACAGCTTTGGGTTTCCACTTTACTTCAAAATACTTAGCTCTCGGAATCATGAATGTGACAAGTTAATGTGTCGTGGCACCACTTTCCCAGCGTAATGAAGATTAAATTGTTGGGAGGAGGGCGAGAGTAAATCATTGTGTCTGATCCGCTTGACCTTTGCTCTTGAACAGATGTAGTGGCGTAGCTACGGAGGGGCGGAAACATGTGCCCCCCACCCCTCCTTGCAAAAATTTGACACAATTAATAAATAACAAGAATCTTCAGGATTGAAGGAGGCAGATTAACCAGAAGAAGAAGAAGAGGAACTCCTTAGAAATATAAAGAAATGCATAGTGTGAACCACAATGATTGCATTCCCGCTCCCTCCCTCCCCCCCCCCCCCCCCCCCCCCTCCCTCCTCCAATCCTCCAATCCATGCCACTAAACAGATGTTATCCTGGTTGTGAATTTATTCTACTCCAGAAGCTGTGTACAAGCTCAACATCATTTGCTTTTATTCATATTGCCCCACATTAATGAGTATTCATGGGAAGCCTTAAATAAAGCATTTCAGCCAATACAGTTGTCAAAATCTGACATCTGACTATAAATCAATCAATAAAATTGTGATTTCACAAGTTTTAACATGTAGTTTCAACACGTTAGCCTTAACTGTCCAGTTCTCAAATCGATTCATCAATTCTTTCAAAACTCTTAAAATCTAATGGAACACAGGTGCAATAATTAAACCAATCATTCAGCTCCCTATCTTTCATCTTTAACCCAGTCAAGACCAGGGGGTGTATTCTGAAAAAGATTTAAAGCTAAAAATGTATTGTATCTACGTCATATCTACGTCACTAAAATATTACACTGTACTTAAGGAATAGCGATTTGCTAAAATATATTTTAGTGACGTAGATATGACGTAGATAAAATAAATTTTAACTTCAGAATACACCCCCCTGTCCCCCAAATAGGATGTGGTCTATGCAGAAAGCAAATTTGTTCGGGTGAGAGTGAGAAAGGAATTAAATTGATATTTGGCAAGACATTGAGTCATGCATCCCATCTTGTACGTAGGTCAGAGCCTCTATGTGATGCTAAGCTTTCAGATAACAATTATCACTAATTTGAGGAATACATGTATTCTTCAAAGATCAAAATGCGGTATATTTGTTTCAACATGTACATGTACCTGGCTTTACAACTTTAAAGGAACTTAGTAACATTGTCCAAATCCTCAAAATACAATTGGAATTCTAGCGGTTCCCTCATACCTTGTTGTATTCGTATTAACAATAAAATCATGGGACAGTTTTCGGTTTTTCAAATTTCCCTTTCGTTAAAAAGATATTTACGATTGAAGTTTTTAGATGTTAAATAATCCAACGGATCGCGAAAACCGTGTACAAAGTGAGTGCAATGAGTTTGTGAACATCACATGGACATTACTCGGCCATATAATGTCCATTTGACTTGAAATTTTCACACAATACCCTGTGGACATATGAGATAACAACAATATACATTGCATCAACCACTCATCACCTTTTGCACATGTCAACAAAGTTACTAGATCCCTTTAAACATGATTGTCTCTGAAGTACAAAAAGTGACGTAGCGCCCTTCTCTTTCTCAACCAACGGAATAGTCTTGAATGGGTTAAATGGAGCCATCATCTTTCCACTTTCTTTGACACGAACCTCTGGTTAAAAAAAAAAAGAGATCAAAATTGATTCTAAACTAAAAATAAACCCCATTTGGCTTTCAGCAGAGTCACTCAATAAACCAAGATGATGTAAACTTTTTGAAATCATCTGAGAATTTTGATCGTCTTGACATTCAGGGCCTGCCAACCAATAAGCAGCTGTTGCTGGGTATAGTCATATTATAGTGGGGCTAGCTAGTGCAGTATGTATGAAGGGCTTATATGAAAATAAAGCCACTTTCTAAGATAAATCTACTGTCAAATGTTTCAAAATATTGCCTTATAAATGATACTTTAATACTCGTCACATAATAAGGTATATTTTGAAGATATGATTGAAAAAGGATAATGTTATACTATCATAATGATTAAAAGAAATGGTTATCCCGAACTGGTAAAAATTGATTTATCAGTAAGCATAAACCCTTCATGCAAACTGAATGAGTAGCAGAAAATGTGTGTACTACAGTTAGTAAACCACTAAGAGTTATCACCCAGTGGCATTGCTGGTGGGAAGTATTTATTAGAAGTATTATTCCCACATATTATTTGTTTTACTGCCATGACAATTGTTCAAATAAAATTGTTAACGTCAGACAATGAAGTTTTATTACAAACAGTATAAAAAAACAGTTCTGCTCAATAAATAATTACACATTTGTTGCAAATAACTATCAAATGATAATTAAAAAAAATCAGCTGGTACATTTACATGTATGTATGACATTTTTTATTGAATTATAACAAATGAATGAGCTAGATATAACAGCTCGCATTGTAAGCGAACATGTTTTTGTTTGCATGATTTTATGCTCATGTATATGGTTGAGATAATCAAACGACAGTATTCTAAATTATTAAAGATTTACACATTTTCGTACAATAATGTTATAGGAGGTGGGAAACTAGTTCAAATCGATAGCTATTCTTGGTAAAACTATCTTTTTTTCAATTTCACCAAACATTAGCATGTTTTACATCATAGTGAAAAGCAAAGATGTTTTGTATTTCTTTATCTTTAGTTTTATTTTTTTTCCAGTTAGTTGATGTTGGCAAAAACAATAAAAATAAAAACAGCTTAAAATTGCAACTCGCCATCTTACAAGGGTAGCAATATGCAGGAATTTCTTTTCCTACGTGATCTACTGGAATGTCTTTTCATTAGAGGGAAATTGTCCCTCCTAAATAAAAGAATTCCTTCACTAATCGATGCCTACTTATGCCATCATATTGCATTGTACAGTACGTGTATGTTGTATGATGCATGCACAGTGGGCGCTAATCCTGAACATGTATTTTATGGTGGCTTTCAGTAAATTTTGAGAAAACTGTATTCTATGGTGACTTTCAGTAACATTTTGAGACAAAAAGTTGTATAATACTGAACAGATATTTGAAGTTTCAGAGTTTATTTTATTTATTAACGACTTCACATATTGTGTATGTATTTTGTAAATCATGTATTAAATAAAGTGTTTGATTGGTTCTTGTTTTTTTTGGACATTGTACAGTTTAAAAGGATGTATTTATTGAGATGGCTATAATGTTGTACATTTGTAAATTTGTCAAATTTAAAGGACACATTTTTTTAGATCACACTGGCAGTGTTATAACTTTGAAATGTTCCTATCCCGTAATAACTCATTTTGTGAATGTAAATACATTTGAAGAAGAGATTTTATCTGATCTGATTATTTTTTTTGTTTTTTGAGATGAGACATTTTTGTCATTGCATGGTGGCATTTGATCATGTGTAGCGTTAAAACAAATTAACTTCCTATGATTGTGTTATAATATTGCATAGTGCATAATATCTTGAGGAAGCAACATTTAATATTCCCACTGAACTGAATATCAGTGGACAGGCCATGTTCATTCTAATAAGGAAGTAAAAATGTATTCTTGCTAATGCCAATTTGCAGAAAATAGAAAGAGATACAATTGATTGCAAGTCAGATCATGTGTTCTAAATGCGCAAATCTGACTGCTTGAAACACACACATTTTCGTACTTACAATCAATTGTAACTCTTTCTGCAACGGGGCCCAGGACTAATAATTGCTGGAAAAAACATGTGCATTCATACGCTACACAGAGCATATAACTATAACTTCACAGTAATTCAGTAAATCTTGTACCATATAATTATGTTGTCTCTGAGGTTAGTACATTTTCTGCGATATTTGAATCACAGAAATTGTCTCAACCTTTGGAAATACAATGCAATCCAATGCAATGTAAAGAAATGTAGTTCTTATAGACGCATGTATGTAAACTGTTTTTGTGCAAGGAATTTGAGATTATCATGCATTTAATAAGTGCACTCACTGTATATTGCATCCAGGGGCCTGTTTCACGGAAAAGGTTATATATTTCAATTTCAGATTGATTCTTGAGTTTCTTAGTCGTGAAAAGATTATCAAACCAAATCGATCCTTGAAATCAATTGGAAACATTCTTGAGCACTTTTTGTGTATGTGAAACAGACCCCTGTATCACTACAATGGTGACACGACATTGCACTAAACCATTACACAGATTGTATGTATATATTTGTTGATTTTTTAAAACTTGAAAACACATTGACATTTGACTACAAATACAGTAATCTATTCTAAAACATAATGTACATGTGCATGTATGCACCATGCATTCACTGTAGTTGGAAGTGTAATATTTTTTTTGTATTACATGAACATCTATATGCACCACAGGCTATTTAAAAGATGTGTAATATAGTGTGTATATTTCAAGAGAAATCCTAGTTTTTTGAGAGAGCCGTTACCATGTTTTAGTGCACTGTTTATAATTAGTATCATATCATGTCCAAATAATCCTTTTGTGATTTATTGTCAGCTTTTTCTTGATATTATTTCAATTTGTTTTCAGCCTTGAGTCAAGGCAAGCTGATGCAAAAATTGTAGACTCAAATCGTGATAAAAAGAACAATTGTAAAACCTCATTTTTTTTTTGCTGCCATTTGATTTTTATAATAAAAGGTGATATTGTTCATGATGAAAACTAGCTTCTTTGACTATTTGTGATTTATTTGAAGTTTATCTTTACAGAATAAGCCCACCAATTTTTAGATGTAGATACATTTGCTTTATAAAGGGATCTAGTAACTTTGTTGACATGTGCAAAAAGTGATGAATGGTTGATACAATGTATACTGTCGTTATCTGATATGTCCACAGGGTATTGTGTGAAAATTTCAAGTCAAATGGACGTTATATGGCCGAGTAATGAGCAACAATGCAAAGTGATGTTCACAAACTCATTGCACTCACTTTGTAAACGGTTTTCGCGATCCGTTGGATTATTTAACATCTGAACACTTCAATCGTAAATATCTTTTTAACGAAAGGGAAATTTGAAAAACCGAAACCTGTCCCATGATTTTTGTGTGAATACGAAAACAACGAGGTATGAGGCAACCGCTATAATTCCAATTGTATTTTGAGGATTTGGACAATGTTACTAAGTCCCTTTAATCTTCGTCATCACCAACATAGGTTTCTTTTCCAGAATCATCATAACCATGGATCAATAAATAAGACCCTTCAGCTGGTTTTGTATAAAAAGATTTTTATTAAAACAAGAGGGAAATCATTATCTGTAGTTCATCACAAATCATTTCACATTACCGGTATACAATAATATTGTGAATCAATATCCTTCCAACCATGAACCAACAGAGGCAAATATATTATGTCATTGTATACATGTATTAGTTGTAAGGAGCACATACAAGAATATTCAGAAAAGCTCATGATGAATTCAAAATTGGTCACAGGATACAAAGAAAGATAAACCATCAATGAAACAATTGAAGAGACCAGTTCGGTATTTATAGCTCAGTCCAATTGACCCTTCATAACCACTGAAATCTACAATCATGGATAGGCTTTGCAGCCTTGAAGAGAAAGTTTCCCCATCTATTTACCTTTGATTAAGTCCTCTACACATTGAAACTTAATTTCATGCAAATATGTCCAATGTTTGCACTCTGGCCAAAGGAGGAGCATCATTTGAAGTCACTCGCTGTACGGGCTAATCCCATTCATCGCGTATAGCGTGGAGGCTGGCATTATATTTTTTGAAACCCGGATTTTGAATTGAAAATGTTACGTCAAACCCGAACAAACAAGCTCGGCCTCTTTTTGTTAGCTCTCGCAGCTCGCGGGGTTTGTGCACAAACACAAGGCAACACGTGAGCCAACAAAAAGAGTAGTTCGGGTTTGACGTCACATTTTAGAGCGATCCGAGTTTCATAAACATCAATGGCAGCCTCCATGCTGTACGCGATGAATGGGATTAGCCCATACAGCAAGTGACTTTGAATGATGCTCATCCCTTGCACAAATGGCCAATGTTGGTCGTATTTGCATGGAATTATGTTTTAATGGGTAGAGAACATAATCAAAGGTAAATAGATGGTAGGGAAACTGTCCCTTTAACTCCCATGTATTCTTACAAGAATATATTGACCTTCATATCAAGGAATTTGCAATCGATGTAGACAATAATAACAAAGTAAGAACCTTCTCCAGTCTTTCCAACTCGATGACTATCGAGGACAAGTCAATACCAGTAATGAATGTCCTTTGTTTGCCCATGCACTATTATAATATTGAACTGGCTTATTCGAGACAAGAATCATATTTTCAAATGAGATTACTAAATATATGCACTACGATTTCAGAGAGTAAAACAAGTTGTCACATAAATTCTACTTGCACTTAATTGTACAATAATTTTACAATAGTTGTGGGTGATAAAATCACCACCAAAATATTTTCCCAGTTCGATAATGAATGTATGGATCATAAAGTGACTAGTCTGTAGAACTTGACTTCAACTTCAATAATAATAATAATTTAATAATAATAATAATAATAATATTAATAATAATAGCACATTCATTAAGCACATTTTCCATTACTGTAAACGTTGTTATTTTCGCGCGATTAATATTTCGCGCTGAGCGATGCGAAAACACATTCGCGGGTATTTAATTTCGCGGCCGATCGTAAGACCCTCATCAAAATGATATTATTAAGTAAACGAAAATGAATAAAATTGCTTATCTGCGGGATTTAATGTTCACAGACGCCGACTTCAGCGCGAAATCCGCGAAAATTAAAGCACCGCGAATATTACCACCTTTTTCAATACTACGCTGGCTTTAGCCGAGTTGCCCTGATAAGGCCCATCACTCATTCCTACAAAGCAAGACAAATAAAATCTGTGAGTCAAAAAGTCCCGTCTAAACAATTTTTCCAGCGTCCAAATTCCATGGAAACCCTTCATTACCTTGCGGTAAGCCTAAGGGTAACATTGAAAATGTTAATGAGAATTTAAGAATTATGGTACAAAATATCTTGATGACGCTGCATACGGCGTTGGTTACCTTTGAACTTGGACTATGGAAATGTCTAATCTCGAAACATATATCCAATTAATGTCAGAAGAGTAAAGTTTTCAAAACTGGATCCTGTTGGGCTGTCTGCTAACTAGCATATCATCATGAGGCTGTGTATGGTGTTGATTAACCTTGAATTTGAACAATAGAAACTTCTGATCTCACCCCATAACCAGTTAACGGTAGAAAAAGTAGTACAGTTTTCAAAACCTGATCCCGCTGGGCCCTTCGCTACGTGGCATATCATGATGAGGCTGTGCGTGGCATTGATTACCTATGAGCGTGCACAACAGAAACTTCTGATCTCAACACATAACAAGTGAACATCAAAAGAAGTGAAGTTTTCAAAACCCAATCTCTTCGCTACATGGTATACCATGAGGCTGCGTATGGCGTTGATTTCCTTTGAACATGAACAAGGGGAAACTTCTGATCTCGAAACATAACCAGTTAACGTTAGAAGAAGTGAAGTTTTTCAAAAATCGATCCTGTTTGGTCTTCGCTACCTGGCAATAAGTGTAAACATTGCAAGCACGACATTGGCCAAGAGAATTATTGTTCCAAAGATCATGATGAGGCTGTGGATCACGTTCCGGTCCGAGGGACTGGGCACCGCCCCCGGCAAAAAGTGTTCTACGGCGGCCGATAGGATCCACTGACCGTCCAGAGCGTAGCAGGGCATGGCGTTGAGTATGGCCAGAGCACCCGATAGGGAGATTAAATATCTGGTTGGGGAGTGTACTGGTCAAGGAATATTTAAGGTCACAGTTAAAGTTATTGGACATGAAAACCTTCAATCATTACAAAATATTCATCATAATATTTCATTGACTATTCAAACTCTTTCTCTCTCTCCTTCTGTGTTAATCTTACTGTGGTGGATTAAAACATTACCTAGAGTTGACTCTTTATGCAAACATATTATTATTCTTCATACAAACCTGGAATCGTGGTTGTCTTTTCTATTTTCCCTCCTGAAGTTTGGGTTTCAACAAAAAGGATACTTGCAAAATAGCTCTATGATGTCAGGTAGATTTAGCGGAAGAAAATCGTATTTTGGCACATAACTGCTAATTCTTACTGCATGGGAAAAGGTATGGGGAAAAGAAAAGGAAAGGCAATTAATCAAGATTTTAATTCAACATGAGATTAAACTTATACATTGTCATAATCAATAAAAGACAAATCAGTTTATCTTTGAATTTCTAATCAAAGTTCATAATCTAAATCACAGTACAGTATGAATTTAAACTGATCATATGATATTGTGCTTCAATCAATGCGGTTACTTTCTGGAATTGGTTAAAAATGTTGAGTTGTGAACGATAGCAGACAAAATACTGCTTGTTTAAATTGCAACAACAAAATTAGCCCATTTCAGATGATTGGATGATTATTAAAGACTCCAGCCCAAATATTTTCATGATCAGTCCTGAACGTGCGAAAGAAAAACAATCGTTTCTTGAGATATCGCGAGAAAAAACCCAGGAAGGATGGATGGACGGACCACCAAACAATGCCTTTGTCTACTTCCCTGGCGGAGGCATTAAAGAGAGTCTCTGGTGTAATACATACCTGTATAACTAAAAAAGTATGGGTCGCCTACATATATCACTGGAGGACCCGAGTTGTGAGTGATTCTCAGCAGTCGACTTGAATTATCCAACGATGGACGCAAACAAACAGTCTTTCTCGTTTGTAGACAATCGCTGGCTTTGTGACATCGAGGCAGCTCTAGAACTTGTCTTGCAGTGAGGCAAGCATACATCTGAATTACAAAAAAAGTAGGAATGAATACTCAATAGATCACAGTTCAAGTAGTTTGGGGGACCAGTCCTACATGGGTTGAAAGATAACTGGCACACTGCACCTTGCACATTGTATATAGTCCACAGAGAACCATCACCATCACCTTACCAACAGCACGCAACACAGCACAGCCCTCTCCAGGACAGCGTTTACGCTTTTGGGAGAGTAATTCTTCAAGGTTCAAGGCACAACCAAAAGTTAAAAAAACAAGAATTTTTGTATAATGTCACAATGTTTTAATTAGACCTCATGGAGCAGCTTTCCATTTGGATGATGATAAATCGTGTTCATTGGATTAAAATGTTTTAAGTTTTCATTCCTGGAGCCATATTAATATTTGTTTGCAGACCAGGGCCCCGTTTCATAAAACTTTTTGAATTGTTGTAAGAGTCCAATTATTGTAACCACCATGGCAACAGCTAAAATGATTGATGATGATTGGCTGTTGCCAGAGTAGTTACCATAATTGGACACTTGTAACAATTGGAAAAGTTTTATGAAACAAGAGCCCAGATCAAACAAATTTGTATGGCCCTAAATGTTATTTGTGGTAAGGCTATTACATTTAAAAAATAATACCTGTTTTTTTGTTGTTCATACCTGTTCTGGTTTGTCTGCCTGTTCTCCAAGTTGATATAAGAAGCACAATTCTGAGATGCTGTCATTTCTACAACACTCGACCTGACCCCCAGATCCTTTATAAACTGGAAACAAACAATAAATAATATTAATAATGATAATAATAATCCAGCATTTATATTGAAATTCTATTCCAAGCACATTAACTTAGCCTATAAAACAAAAAACTTTCATCAGTTGGGAACTTGGGGCATTCAACATTATAAGACTAAGCTTCGATCAACCTTATTTCTTTGCTGGCAAGCTTTCGCCCCCTCCTGGAGACTTTATCAAGCTAAATGACTTCTTCTCCTTATGGTTCCTGGTATGCTGCACTGTGATCATTGGAGTGAAAATTGGTGACCTGGGCCGGTATTCAATTCCGTTACTTAGCCAAAATTGAGATTGGAATAATTCATCAACTGAATAGAGACTCTGGTTACACATTGTCACCGATATTAACCTAGTGATCTTAGTGCAGCATACCTGGAACTGTGAGGAGAAGAAGTCACTTGGCTTGATTAAGTCTCCAGGAGGGGACAAAAACTTGCCAGCAAAGAAATAAGGATGGTTGAAGCCAAATCGTATAATTCATTCTTAGCCTTGTCCTAAGGATTTGTACTCTTCACTCACTTTTAACAGCCTGACTAAGTTGCTGTGCCTTGCCAGCGGGCATGCAATGTCCGAAGACTGGATAGAAGACTACTCCTCGGAGGCACTGAGTCCATGATTCTGTGTCGTACACCGGGCAGCCATTGATGCTCGTCACCTTGTAGCTTGGTGCTAGTCCACGTGGGCCGTACACAGGGGAGTTCTGATTAATAGGATAAATAGGACAATTATGATAATGGTGATGATGATGATGGGTGGTAGTGGTAGTGGTGGTGGTGGTGGTGATGGTGATGGTGACCATGATGATGATGATGATATGCAATTTGTACTCCCAATACAGAGGCACCTGTTTATAACAATGACCTCTGGGCCATGAAAATGACCTTGTTATATCAGGGTAAAAACAAAGGAATATAAAGAGCTTGGACCAGCAAAATTACCTTGTTAAAGAGAGTTTGTTTTATCAAAGCACTTCATAACGAGGTTCCACTGAACTAAATGAGAATGATACCAATCATGCAAGAATTCTGAATCAAACCATGTTTTCCTCTGATATCAGCAATATCTGTCACAAGCTATTGGTAGCCGTATTTCCCTTTTACTCACACTGGCTACTTCTGTCACTGCCACCCCTTGACCAGTGGCATACAGTGGACTCAGGACATAGGGAAGGGTCAGCAGAACCATCACACCCCAGATGGCCAGCAAGAAATTGTGCCAGACGCCGGCGCAGTAGATCCGAAGTTGACCAATGGCGTTTAGTGCTGCCATGTGTTCGGTGTGTAGGTCCACGTAGGCGCCAGGGTAGATAAGCATCACAAACACTCCAAAGCCGTTAACTCTTACATTTTCTCTGCAACAAAGAAAGGATTTTCAACAATCTTATAATTAGCACGATTGCCTTTCTGCTAAGAAATGATACAGTCCAAACTAAAGATCATAGTTCGATTGAGGTTTAGTCCTTACCTAATGGTATCGATTTGGCCACAAGCTTTTGAGGTCTCCTCAAGAGTTCCCTTTTTCCTTTCTAATGGCATTGTCTTTTCACATATGGTTTCTTTCTCTACCCATTGGAACGTCCCTTATTTTATACCATTCATGGATGCCACTGATAAAAAGCACAAAGAACAAAAAGGAAATTTGAATTTTTAAAATAATTCAGTCACAAGCTTTATGTCTCATAAGGAGTTCCCTATTCCAATGACGGTTTTATAAATTCTATAAATTGTGCCCAATCACTTTTTTCCTTCACAAGATAATCTATGCACATTTGTTGCTCTTGAATGAATGGGTAGCCGGGAAGGACAGAATGTCGCTTCTCAGGACTGTGTGCACCCACAAGGTGCCTGGCTAGAATGCTTCCCAGGGAGTGGAACATGTGCACTTTGTGGTTGATTAAAGTGTGTACCCAATGATCAGGGTAATAATGATGATGCTATCCAAGTGTTAAAAGACCACACTGCGCTAAATAAGTAGCTATTAGTATCATATTTTTTTCTTCTAGCCCTAGGTAAGTCCCTAATTTCTTACCGGACTGCAGCAATGGCATGTCCCAATTCATGGATGACACCACTGATCAATAGCACAGAGAAGAAATAGGTGATCTGATTCAATGGTAGGTTGATACCAGGCATCTGTGGGCAAAACAAAATAAAGAAAAATACAGCAAATCTAAAGATTAGACAAGATAAACAAATGCAGAGAACTGCTTAATAAATCTGTCTTATCCTTCATCCATGGAGGCATACATTACCAATAAATCTAGAATAATTAACAACTTTATTAGCTAGTGCCATCTGCATCACATCACCAGTAGTGCCACCGTTATAATTACCATTAACATCTATATGGACATCACATCATCAACTACTTCAGCATCTGTCAACTTCATCATCATCATCATCATCATCATCATCATCATCATCATCATCATCATCATCATCATCATCATCATCATCATCATCATCATCATCATCATCATCATCATCACCACCATCATCATCATCATCACCATCATCATCATCATCAATCAACACCACCACTAATACTGACCACTGGTGTAAGGACTTGCTGGGGCTTTTCTTCCATGAAGGCTTTGACCAGAGTCATGAGGAGCAGGCCCATCGCCACAAACATGAGCACCACCCCGCAGCAGGCCCCCATGGTGAACCAGGACCTAAGGATTCAAGGGGTACAAAACAAAATTATTACAGTCTTTGGTTTTATATTCAGTTGAGTGGCCTAAACTAGTACGGTTTTATATTCATTCATAATAACCCGACTTAAACGCCACTTAGAAGCAGGCTTCAATGGTAGAACATTTTAATTGATTACTATTTCATAATTAGTGTAGAACCATGACGGCCTAGGTTACCAAGGGATACATCAACAAATTATTCATCTTTTGAGTTTCCATTCAGTGACTAGCCTAGAAACAAAACCACTGATAATCATATAAGTTTATTTCAAAATTTCATGAGAAAAGAATAACATAACTGAAAAGGTCCATCTTCAAAAATATATTTGCCTTTTTTAGACAAATAAAACTTGACCATTCACCGATCCAATCCTTTGAAACGACCGGAAGATTTACAGGACATCAGCCTGTAATGACGAATGATTTTTATTTACGCACCTGAGAAGCTTTGGTTTGCACTGGCCAAGTCGTATGAACAGCCGATTGAACCTGGTGCTAAAACAGCGGAGCTGGCCCATGGAGACCGACAACCCACACCGCTCCTGGGCCGACACATACCGGTCTCCATACCGAACGTTGGTCTGCAATTTTGAGAAATGTATTAAAGTCTCAAGCTGGAGTCTACTGGGAGATTGGATGTTGTGCTAAAATGAATTGTTTTCGACGAGTTAATTAAAGTGCAGCAAATCCTTTCTACACATTGTCAATTGCAGAAATCTTAGTAAGGGAGGTAATGCACAACAGTGAATGAATTAAAGCACAACAAAGATTTCATAGAAAGAAATCGGAGTTTTCAAAATAGAATAAGAGATGAAAATAAATGATTCAGGAACATTCAGGAACAGTTTATTTGTATTTTAGAAGTATTTGAAATAAGGCTGAGTTGGTTCGGTCGATCACACCGGTTACCGACCGTTTCAATCGGGACCCGGTTCGGTATATCGGGAAACAGTGCCCCGAAAAAAAAATTTAAAAAATAAAATGTTAAAAAAGAAATTAAGAATATCACAATAATGTAGCGGAATTCAAATAAAAACGGGGCAATTGATATCATTTACTTTAAAGAGTGGTTATTTTCAAGAAATTCTTGGTTCATTACTTCGTTTGACAGTCAGAAATTGAACAGGAAGCGCAAAATTGCTAGTCATTTGAACGATATTGTCGGCGGATGTGCACACAATGTTAGTCCGATGAAAACAACTACTCAAAACATCGATAAAAAACGACTACATCGCTCCCATTCGCTCGTATACCCTGTGTGCAAGTTACGGGTCTCTTTTTCTTCCGCGAGATTCATACGCTGGGCCGGTGGAACTATGTTCCAGTCCGCCCTCTATCGGCAAGATCCATCCGCCAGGAATTGGGGAAGTCCCCGGCGGATGGATCTTGCGCAAGAAAAGAGACCCCGTAACTTGCACACAGGGTATATGAGCGAATTGGAGCGATGTAGTCGTTTTTTATCGATGTTTTGAGTAGTTGTTTTCATTGTTTCGGGGCTCTTTTTTTTTCTGTTCGGCTGTCAAACGCCATTCGAAATCATGTAAGTAGAATATCAAAATGGTGTTGATTGCGAAAAGGCTAATTTATAGCCACTTTTTAAGGGCATGCAGTGGCTCACAGTCACAAGCGATCGTACATGTGATGTTTCCCCCAGACTAGCGGGCTAAGTTTCTGTGAACCGTGTTGGCGATGGGCAATGGTGAACAAACGATGAATTTACTTCGAAAAAAAAAAACTTTTCATGCGAAACTGAGTTAATTCTGGATACTGTAACTATTTTCCCGTAAGATTGATATGTAAAGCCATTAAAGCCTCAGTATTTATTATGTTATTTGCATATAAAAAGAGCAATATAAGCCCCAAACAGTGCATTTTGCCGATGCGTGCACGATTGCGTGATTTTACCGGTCCGAGTTTCGACGGTAAAAATTTATCGGGATACCGGTTCCCGACCGGTAAAAGTTTATCGGGACCCGGTTCCGACAATTACCGACATGACTCAGCCTTAATTTGAAAACAAAATTATCTTTTAATTTATTAAATTATTAACTCTCAGAACTCTTTTAAATTTAGTTTGTTACCATTGAAATACATTCCTGTATGTTTAAGCCATACAATTCGAAATTTTCTGTCTGGATCATTTATTAATGAAAATGTAATGATCCAACTTTATCAAAAAAGTAAAAAATTTTTTTTTTAGAATTTAGCATGTTTAGTCTTTAGAATTTAAATTTTAGGTAAGCTAATCTGTAATCATTATTATGCTTTTCTGTTCAATCACAGTTTAATAAATACATGTAATACATGCTTTGACAACAAGATAAGATAAAACAGTGCGATTTTTAGAAAAATACTTTATGCATAACGATCATCACACAAATGACAACGCGTGGGACTGTGTAGTATAAAACTTTAACAAAACCTCGTAAATTAATGACGAAATACACAGTCTGATGACAAATAGCTAAGAAAATAAACAAATACACACGCATAGATTGCACTTACCTTAAAAAATGTGTCAATAAGGTAGAAAGAAGACCAAAATCCCAACACCAATGCGACCCATGTTGTACGAAGCATGGTTGGAAAGCGATCAAAACAAAGTGATTCAGCCTTAGGATGTCTATGGCAAGCCAAATGGGTAAAAACTCAAACGGCACTCCTCTGCATTGTAGGTTCGAATTATACAGCGCGCAACATTCGGATTGAATTGAATTGAATTTATTCGGCAAACAAAATAGTAAAATACAAAATATCACAAAATAAATGTACATATACAATTTAAAGCCGGGACCTCTGTGAAGCAGCAGCTTGTATTTGATGCCCCAATAAATAGACATTTACAAATAAAAAACGACGAGCAGTATATAGCAGTAGCTTTAAATATCACAATCATACGCATTCACACAGGATAGTAAAGAGAGAGGGAGACTAGAAAGGGGAGAGATCTAGTCAGTCATAGATGAAAGCTCATGAAACGGATGCGGACTTTTAAAAATGTTTTTCAAAGCTTCTTTAGGAAGGAGAGTCATATCTGACAAGCAAAGAAATAGTGTGTTTCCCTTGACCCAAATATGTCTGTAAGCCCACGGGACGGACGGGGGAGGGGGGGGGGGGGGGGGGGGGGGGCACTCCAAGCTCCATTATGTGTTTCGTTATATTTGTATTGTTTGTGTCCAAATTTTGGGGAGCACAAGTCCCGCCATGCACCCCCCCCCCCCCCCCCCCCTCCCTCCCCCTGGTAGCTACGCCAATGATATGATATGCCTTCATTGTTTATATCTCATTAAAACTCTTTGTAAAATAAAAAATAGCCATACTCCACAAAGAGTGCACATTTAAATGGTGGAAATGATATTGAAATGGCAGTAATTTAGAAAGCAATGCCTCTAGCTCTTATTCCATGATAGGCCTAGGAGGCAGGGCGGAGGCACGCTTTGTATTTCTCAATTTTGTTACCCCTCATGTTTGTTAAATTTTGTTACCCCTCATGTTTGTTATTGTTAAGGTCAAATTATTATGGGGGGGGGGGGGGGGGAACTTGTGCCCCTTCCCCCACCCCCTCTCTGAATTTGGAAGTGGAACCCACCAAGTGCCACCAAGTGCCACCAAGTCCCACCAATTGCCTGCAACTGTATATCCGCATCATGCGGAGTTTGTTTGCAGTACCAAGAAGAAGAAGAAGAAGAAGAAGGGGGACAATCCTCTTATTAATCTTCTCTTTTAATGGTATATTACAATACAGTGGAACCTCTTTATAACGAACTCTGGTAATTTCCCAGGTCCATGTTCTTACAACTAGATTATCTGATGTAACGAGAACCATTCAATGGACTCAAGGTGCTCGTTATATCGTGGTTTCACTGTAATGGGAATTACACTACAGTATCTAGGCTGGAACAGGGACCGGTCCATTTGAAATAAATAAGGCAAGTTTGAAACTAGAGATACAGTGGAACCTCATTATAAGCTCTGATATAGCAACTTTTTATACCAAAATTATTGGCAGGCACACCTTTCGTTTTTCTTTGTTTTCTAAAAAAAATGCCCCCTTATGTTTCCTATTGTTTTTTTGTTTTTTTTGGGGGGGGGGCCAACCTTATGTTTTTCTTTGTTTTCTCAAAAATGCCCCCTTATAATTATATGTTTCCTATTTGTTGTCTTCAAATTATTGGGGGGGGGGGGGGGGGCACTGAGTACAAGCTCTAAATATACTTGTTTGTTTTTAACCCTGATATAACAAGATACATGTACCTCATATAACAAGGTCATTTTTATGATCATAAACTCTCGTTATAAGGAGATTCCACTGTAATCAAATCGGCAAAAAAAATGTAAAAATAGTAATACACAAGTCAAAGTTTCACACCACACAGAATGTGTATTTTTTTCTCCAGTATATTTGTATTTATTACGGCAAGGCAAGTTGTGAATAGAAAATGCACACAAAATCAATAATTCAATACCATATAAATGTTTGTAGAATATAAATGTGGATTACATGTAAATTGCACCTCACTTCAAATCTTACATAAACATTTACCTTTCAAAGAACAAACCCCAAATACATGTACCTCTTACTGCTGGATATACAATGTAAACGAAACAAATGTATCCAATCATTCAACGGGTTAAAGAAGCTGTATATAGTTGTAAGACACTGGGACCAGTGGCATATCATGGTCGGACTGAATTGGGGGGAGGGGGGGGGGGGGCAGGCCCCCCCTACTCAAAATGGAAGTTGGCCAAATTGTCAATGAAGAGAAGTTGCGATGTCTATGTTAATGAGACTGGCTGCCATGGTAATATTAGCGTAAATTCATTCATAATAAAGCGCGGGCGCAAACTTCACAATTATCATGCACGAATTTATGTGTATGCTGCTGTTATGACGTCACAATGAAAAACAATATTTTGCTCCTAGTAGGGAAATCCCCCGTTTCTTGACTGTGCGCAATTAACTGAATGAAATCGCGTAACTGTTAGTACAGCGCGTAACTAAAATAATAGAGATGAATTAAAATACTTAGCGTCTTTGGTATTATGAAGCGCAATTTTGCAGAGAAGTGTGTGTTTAAATGCCATGGCAACTGCAACACAAATGAGTGCGCAATGCGTAATTACTTTAGCTTTTTGCGTAATGTGTTACTTTATCCAATGAATCCACGTCTGGTAATTTATTCAAATGAACAAACTCTGACGTTTTACCTCATTTGCATGGGTATCGCAACTTGTCGCGCTCAAAATATCGAAGCTGGAGCACGGCCTATCTGTGGTTAAGACGTCATATGCTTATTCAGTTGGGCTTCTAGTATTTCTATATTGTATTTCTGTGGGGGGGGGGGGCACACAAATTATTAGGCGGTGCACACATACATGTACATTATGGTTTTCTTTTCTTTGTTTTAAAATGTTATGTATTGATGTTTCGTATTTACTTTTGTCAAATTATTGGGAAGTGGGGCACTTCTTCCTCCAACAAAATATTATGGAGGGGGGGGGGGGGCCACATTGGAATAAGTAGTTCTTTATGTTCTAACAAAAGAATGTCACATCGCTACTTTGGTACACTTTACATATGGCATATCCATCAGCAACAACTTTATAATGCAATCCGATGAAAGAAGGCCACATATTAATATTCCACTTTAATTCTTAACAAGAATGATAAGTGGTGTTTTCTTTCTTGTTAGTATCCCTGCCATGTAAATAAAATCACAGAAAACAATTTAAAAGTTATAATTTTGGGGGCAATGGAAATAAAAAAAATATCCTTCTTGCATAACTTCTTGTCTTCAATAAACGTTATTGAAATGTTGCATCACATTTGAACAATATAAATTGTGTCTTTGGTTAAATTACTAAAACAGGTATAATTAATTTAAGAGTAAGTACATGGTGCCACTAATTCTCCACAAGAGAAACCAGAAAAATATTAATATTGATTGAACAATGTGCTTATACATTCACTGCAACATATTCCAAAGTAATAAAGGATATTTTATAAATCACCCAACCAATCAACAAAATATTCATATGTGGAAAAAAATATTACATAAATGGAAAAATATTAAAGCTCCTCAATTCACATAGATCATTGATGTTAGTTATTGTATCTACATTTATCAAAGTTGCCCATTTATTACATCTATTTTTTGTTATAAAATGTCAGCTGCTACATTACACAATTTGTTTGGAATGTTCCAACATTCAAATGAAGAGCCAATAGTAAAAAGTTCAAAATATACAAATTATACTTATTCAATTTGTATTTGTTCATATCAAGTTGTCAACCTGACATTTGACATTTTAATTATAAAAAAAGGAAGAATTACATCAGAGTATGATCCAAAATGTATGAAATCTATTCTCAGATATAAATACTTGTTGGTATTTACACTTTTTAGCACCTCATGAACGAGTACTACTAGAATTCTGAACACATTTGTATGAATTCCCTGATAAAATATGTGCTCATAATCTAAATACACTTTTGAACTTATGCAGCTCTTTGTTTAGTGAGTTTACAATTTATATAAAACACAGATATTGTTTCCCATACAAATAAAGTTACCCCAAATCTAATTAATCTCAGCTTTCAATGCAACATATTTAATTTAGTTTTGTATGACTACCAATAAACAATTATGTGTTTCTGAATCGAGTACAATGATTGTTAATCTAAAGATGGTGCAGTGAAAACTAAAACCCCTTGGGTCCATCAAATTTACCTCGTTATATCAGTTACCTCGTTGCATGAGGGCTTGGAAATAGTAAAATACATATAACCTGGACCTGTGAAATAACCTTGGTACCTCGTAATTACAGAGCTCGTTATAAAGAGGTTCCACTGTACATGGAATACCTACTTTTCCAAGTTATCAAGGGAAAGTTATTCAGATTTGATCAAATATTTGTTTGTTTGTACTAAATTCATGCTACACCTTGAAAGACCACTTGTGAGACATCCATTTTGTAAAATTTGGTTCACGCTCATGAACTATACATGTCTGTCATATTAATTGTGATGAACGTCTTTATTTTTAAAGCTCTTATCTTGATTTTTCATCTATAACTTGTTGTTATATTCATAACGACATAATTCTTCATTTTTGCTCTAATCTTGTTTGTTGTTAGCTCTAAATTTCTGTCAGATTTATATCAACAACTTCTTCATTTTCCTTGCAACCTAGCTGGAATACAATTTAAACTTGATTCAATATAGATGCAATATAATTATAGAAACTAGAGCTGAGTCAAACCGGATATTTTGCATTTCGAATATGAGTCGTGTAAAAACGGTCGGATATCGAATTTTCATAATTTGTTTTAATAAATATTCTGTCCGTTTTTTTTCAATTAGAATCGGCAGTACAGTGTGATGTTAGTGTACAAACTGCTGTCAAGATGAAATACTTTGATATCTCATCATAGATTCTTCTAAATTTGGCACTCACTATACAATCCTCTTACCAAGGCTTTGGTTTATTATTTGTTTTGTTTATTTGTAATTTATGTAAAATACCTTAACTTTTAACTTTAGATAAGCAGGGTTCAATGTGCCATTTTCTGATCGAATCTATCGAATGGGGATTACAAAATTAAACGGGGGAAAAAAAAAAAAAAAAAAAAAAAAAATCGAGTATTTTATTTTATTTATTTATTTATTATTTTTTTTTTTTGACTCAGCTCTAATAGAAACTTCTTTTTTTTTAGCTCCTATCCACCTCCAATACTGGTAAGATATATCACACACAAACATGAATAAGTTATTAATTAATAAGTTAGCTTTATTTATCTACATGTACATCTCTTCAATGCTTTTGCACTGTTCTCTCACAGGGACCTGCATCTAGTGTTATTACCTCAGTCATCAGAAGCACACTACAATAAATGCAGCACTTATCTCACACACTCTCCACTCCCTGGGGAGCATTGTGGAATCACCAGTTTCACGTCAAACGTTGCAGCATTTGCCAAAGGAATCTTATTTTAACTGAGATATTAACCTCTTCCCTACTAGATGTTGCAATCCCCATAGCGTTAATACAGGACCCGCCAGGTTCCCATAGACTATGGGTTAACCATGATGATTCAGTCTAAATTATAGTCTATTATTCAGTCCCTGGATTATTATGTTAAGCCAAAGCCCTTGCCATACTGTATGGCTAGTAGTAGTCTTTCTCTCAGTCTCTTCTCATCCTTGTACTCGGGCAGCAGGAGTCGGTTGAAGCAGGTCATGGCTGTTGGAAGGCGCTCAGAGTCTGGTCCGTTCCTCTGGATGACGATTGGAAGACTGGACAAACCTTTCAGAGGTACCTGTGAAAAAATATTACAATAAAATATATCCTTATTATGATAAATTTTGCTGCAATTATCAAAATTAATACTTTGGGAATATGACTGAATTAAGAAAAATAATGCAAAGAGAATCATTACATGCTGCAAAAACATGTCAGTTGTGTCTGCACGACACACAACAAGGAATACAACAAGAGGATACATCCTCCCGCTCCAGGGGATTTGTTGACATTTATGATCATTATGGTGATTTTAACCAATCAAATAAGCTTTGCTTCTTTTTGGTTCCCCCTTATTTCATGTTATGTTACAGAATTATTGATTGATTATGTAATATCTATTGTTTATTAGTCTTCTGTGTATTTTATATGGTATTTTATTCATGAATATAAAATTATTGTTTATTTGTATATTTACTTGCTTTAAAAAAAAGGTATAATATGTGAAATATGGAAATAAATTCAAATCAAAACAAATCAAGATAATTTACCCTATCACTCCCCGTGATGAAGTGGAGAAGTTTCTTCTTCCGTTCCTCATCCAGAGAATGCACAGTCCTCCACAATGCCAGCACTGTCTGGTGTTTTCTGCAAGAGATACAAGTTTTAAAATGTGATACTATTTGTAAAAGGTTGTGGAGGGAATATTACCATAATTAGCAAAATTGTCAGAATCAAGAATGTTTTTTGTTCTGCTCCTTACAATGCTAGCACTGTCTGGTGTTTTCTGTCGGAGATAGAGTTCAAGAAGTTGATAAGATTTATAGATGTTTGTGGAGGGAATACAATCAAACCTGTCAAACAAGAAAAGTGGCCAATGTAGGCAGGTTCTCTGCAGGGGATCACTTTTGTTGGCCATTATAGGCAGGTTGGAGGCTAAAGACAGGTGGCCACTAAAACAAGTTTGCCCATATTAACAAAGTCAATATATTTTCAGAGTCACAAATGCTTCATCTTTTGCTCCTTGAGGCTTGTCCAGAGAATGCACCATCCTCTACAGGCATCAGCACTGTCTGGTGTTTTCTGCCAGAGATAGATTTTTAAAATGTGATACTATTTGTAGAATTTTGTGGAAAGATCTAAGTGATCTATTAACTTTATACAACTTTTCCAAGAGTGCTTTTAAAGACTTCAATCATAAACCAATATAATCATGAGATTCTTCTGAATGATGTGTTAAAGTTTCAAAGAAAAATAACGCCATTTACCAAGAGGAACAAGTGATAACTGATGTCAGATTTTATCTCCTACTGCCTGTTGGTTTTGACTTCAATCAAAAATTGTTCTGGAATGCTTTCTTATCTCCCTAACATTTCCCAAAGTTGCTATTAAAGTGACACAGGTAAAGTGTCTAACTCCACGAAAAATACTTGGAGCTTCCTCGTTTCTCTTCTGCCGTGTTGTTTAGCTTATGATAAGAGAAGAATAAAATAGGGTTCGGTTTTTTCAAATGTCCCTTTTCGTAGTATGAAGATAATTATCATTGAAAATCATTATTTCAAAAGCGTTAGCTAACGGTATTGATAAAAAGTACAATTGACGTCGCTGAAGACGTCCTGCCAGCGCGCGTGAGAAATTTTCCCGACCCACTGAACTTTGAGCCTAGTGTGCGCAAATTCCATGAATTCCGTACCGTCTGTAGCTGTATACACGGGTGCGGATATCGTCAAGATCAAACGGATGATTTTTACTGCAACAAATCTACAACAGACCATCAGTATTCGGTGATAAAATATGAACTCAATATTCGTCTTTTCACTAGGTAAACAGTGTTCGTTTTCTTTCAAACTTTCACAAATCTTTCAATTCTATTTTACAATGATATTGATATAGGATTGAAGTCTCAAATATCAGTTTGTGCAATATCTGACACTTTAAATGGATCACTTTAAGCATCGAGCTTACCTTGAGAATCCATCCTCATAAGTAGCAGAGGCCTCGAGGGCCTGAAAGTCCAGCTCCGGGTTGCCACAGATCAGCAGCTCGATTTCAGACGGTTGGAACAACTGCAGAGCAGACCCACCACAGACACTATGGAACCCCCTCGCAAAAGCCTGTACAAAAAACAAGCAAACAAACATTTGAATACATGTTTTAAATTAAAAAAAAAAAAAAAATGTTGTTACCAATTTCAGATAAAATTACAATAATAAGAAAATATGTGAAACTTTTAACCATATACAGAGTGTTTACAAAAAAGCGGAACCCAACTTCCACCAGCAATATCTTATGTATTAAACATAATTATGTTTATTGCAATATATCATCACAAAGATAATTTATTATTCTTTCATTTGATACCATATTTGTAATAATTGAGCTTGTAGTTATGGAATTGCAAGCATTTTAAACAAGCAATGTTAAAATTGATTTGCGCACAAGATTTAGATCTATTCATCAACACGGTGTGATGGTCATTCATGGAAACCTCTCCTTGTGTTCTTTTGTCTTGTAATCCTTTTGTTCCGTGAATAATTTAACATGGAGATACTTTTTAAATCAGTTCCTTGCCTGATCATGCAACTGACCACTTAACACGAGCACAAACCTGTGTGGACAGACATGGGGGTCATGTGGAAGGACCTTGGGGATAATTATGGACCCTCAACTCTTCAAAAAGTTGAATAAAATGTCAAACTATGAATCAAGAAACATCATGAAATGTCACTTGAATTTGTCTACTGTTTAATTCTTTACACTGCATTTAACAATTACTTTCTACTCTTGTGCGCAAAGTACTTTTTACATAACCTTTTTAAAATAAGTTTTATTCAATCATGCATGACGTTATCACCACATATTTGGTATCAAACGAAAGAGTATGAATTAACCTTTGATATGACATATTGCAATAAATATAATTATGTTTATGTAATAAAATATTGCGGGTGGAAGTTGGGTTCCGCTTTTTTATAAACACCCTGTACATGTATTTTAAAATATACCTTAATAAGCAATAATTAATGAAGGTATCATTTCATTTGTGTTATATAACAGTGCCTTCATCTTGAAAGTTTAAAACATGGTGTTTATTAGTTTTTGCATTATTGGGCCCACAAGTACATCAATCTAAAGAAATTTACTAAAAGCTTTGAACCCCCCTAGCAAAGATTTGTTTGACAAATCAAAAGCTTTTATACTTTGTATTTGTAAAACAAAATAATTCCTCAAAATCTTCACTATCATAAAATGATTCATAGTCTAAAAGTTACGTACCTCAAACTGCCTTGCAATGCTGAGGTTCAGTAGATACTGCACATACAGGTTGGCATACTCCTCACGATTCTGCAAGATAGAAACAACATATAATAATCAGCCATTATAAGTTACGTAGTGCTGGAGGAGGCACCTGCCCCTTAATCAAACAATAACAAACAAAAGGGGTGGGCACGTGCCCCCCTAATAATTTGACAACAATAATTTATGTTCCCCCCAATCAGTTATCACGCTATGCCACTGACCATTATGGAATAAATAAATTTCATAAATTTATGAGAAAAACAAAAAAATGTTGAGTCCACCGAATGCCATGTTACTACATGAAGATCCCTTTCAGAGGATTGGCATTCGTCAGGATGCTCGATCGTGGATCGCCATTTTGAACTAGGCTAGTTTGTGCGCACTGCATATCACTGAGCTGGTGTGCATTACTAACACAGTATTAGTGCGATGGCACAGCCCGTCTGATTTACAAATCTGTTCCACCTTTAAATATACAATTTATCCATGTCTCTTAATACTTACCTTGTTAGTAACCGGTATTCTAGATCCGTTAGGGACTAAGTCCACAGTAAGGACTTCTCCCATGCTGGTGTATGATACCTGTAAAAAAAAAAACAACACACAATTTATACATTATATGGTATTACTAAAGTATTAACAGAGATAATGTTATATGGCTGTCATTGCAAACAAATTCCTACAGTGGAACCTCTTTATAACAAGTTATGTTGTAACAAGGTACCTGATATAGCGTGGACATTTTAGTGGTGCAGATTCTATGTGTTTTATTATTTTTAAGTCCTGATATAATGAGATAAATCAAATGGGCCCAAAGTGCTCATTAAAATGAGGATTCACAGTAGTATAAATTAATTATTTTCATCTAAAAATATCTCCATATCATATCAAAATACTGTCACAATGATCAATTAATACTGTATGCTGCCAATAGTTAAGAAAGACATGAATGATAATGTATGGTGTATTCACACAGTTGGCTCCCATCTCTCAGCCAACTGCCGGTTAACACCACGGGCCCACGAGGGAGCCCTCTATCTCTGTGGTCTCTATATCCACACAAGGCATGGCTCGGCCTGTGAGTAAACTAGGGACCACATCATGTACAAATTTTACTACACAGGGCTCACCCTGAGCAGTGGTCTGGGCAACATTTGCAACCAGAAATTGTATTTGGCCCTTTGTCAAACACACCAAGAGTATTTTCTATTTTATTTTATTCCTCCCGTATGCATGCCACAATAAACTTGTGTGTATTTTGCATCATGCACAAGGAATTTGCAAGAAGGCACCGCGAGTCTGACCCGATCTACCTTTCATCGTCTCACCTGGAATGTTTGACAAATAATGTCCTCCACATCGTTCCCTCGTACACCAGCATCTCTCTGATGCCCCATCCCAGGGAGGGCTCCACCCCCACCAGGTCATCCAAGGTCACCGTGTGTCCATGCAATTTTCTGTTCTACCAATTCAAAGAGTTAATATTCTCACCTGGAATGTTTGACAAAAGATGTCCTCCACATCGTCCCCCTCGTACACCAGCATCTCTCTGATGCCACGCCCCAGGGAGGGCTGCACCCCCACCAGGTCATCCAAGGTCACCGTGTGTCCATGCAGCTTCCTGTACAGCGCCATGGGGAAACTCACATCCAGGATGATGCCGTTGTAGATGGCCAGACCCAGCAACGTCCCCACCAACTCAAACTCGTCATCGGAATCTGACGAACTTGATGAGCCTGTATTTAATAGTTAAAAGAATTTCAAAATGTTATTACAAGTAATCACAGTGTGAGATGGTTTGGAGGAAGAAGAAGACAAGTATGAGGACAAGGACAAAGAGGAAGAGGAGGGGGAGGAGGAGGAAGAGGAGGGGGAGGAGGAGGAGGAGGAGGGGAGGAGGAGGAGAGGAGGAGGAGGAGGGGAGGAGGAGGGGAGGAGGAGGGGAAGAGGAGGAGGGCGAGGAGGAGAATAGATAGTAAATGCATGTATATGTGAGAAGAAAGAGACAACATTTCTTACCATTGATCCAGATAGTTCTGTTTTCTTCTGAGCTGACAAACATGCCGTAGCTGGGGTTGAAGACAGCCTCTGATATGAGTTGGAAGAATTCCTTTTGTAGACCTCCCATATCTAGACCCTGTTGAATAATGTAATCCAGAAGGTAAAACATTCTCATCATGTAAATAGTATTTACAACAAAAAAAAAAGATATTAATAAAATTCAACATTCCTGCACCAGGACATAAACATCAATAACAATGCAGTAAATATTAATGGACACATCAAATTTAACCCTGCATAATAATATGATCTACTCTATCAAATCACTAATGGGTGGATGGATGGTTTTAAAGATGAATAACAGTTTTGGGAAAGTTACAGAAAACATTTATAATTGATCAATATTGTTGAATAAGTATCTAAAAAGGGCTTGTGTGGTAAAATCCGAACCTAACGATGCGTTAAATGCAGAAATATCGGAAGAACTCCAATACCCGCCCGTGAAATGTATAAATCCACCGCCCGTTCGCGCCGCTAGCGCTGGACTGGCGATATCGACAAGCTGGGGAAAAGCCCGTATAGCGAACGCACGTGGTCAAATTGCACGTAGCGTATGCGCGATTCTGCGTTGGCGATATCTATCCGCAGCGGATCAATTTGATAATTTACCAAATATATCAATTAGTAGGCGGTTTCCAGGCAAAAGTTGTATCATCCCGTATTAGAAAAAACATATTCTTTCACATGATTGGTAATAAGAGCTTCCATTTCATTTTTTGAGAGGGGGGCGTTTCCAAAACTGGCATATACCGTTAATCGTACTTGTTCTCCTCCTCCAATGTTTTTGATCTTAAGTTGTTTCTTCTGGGCCAAGGTGTCGCTGATCAGAAAGTCACGTGTGATCTCCATGAACAGTTAACGGACACATCAAATTTAACCCTACACAGTGATATGATCTATTGAATCATTAATGGATGGATGCATGTTTTTAATCTTACCTGTTCCCCTCCTCCGATGTACTTGATCTTCAATGGTTTCTTCAGATCATTCTTCTTTAGTCTAATCTGTGCCAAGGTGTCGCTGATCAAAAAGTCCCTCCTGATCTCCAGGACAAGGAAGGGACACATGGCGGCCTTGATAGAGTCCTTGAGGTTGCTGGTGAAACGACGTCCATCCTTTAGATATTTCTGTGCCTGGTTTACTCTCTGTGTTGAGGCAGGAAGTGAGTAATATTTTGTATCAATGCTTATTTAACAACGCAGAGACCAGGCAGAGGCTGAGCATTTCAAACACCAATTACGAAGAGATGACCAAAGTCTCATGAAATGGTTTTGTCAAGTTGTTAGCATGCCGCATCACCAATGCTACCAACATTGAAATTCAACAATCAGGAACATTTAGGGAAATTTCATCAGAAATGAGGAAGATATCTATCAAATGCATACAACCTAATGACAATAATCATTCAATAATGAGGAAATTGGCTGATTGGATGAAATCCAATGCAGTAATCTTGGTCTATTTTTCAGGAAGTCTTCTGCGAAATCAGGAAGACTTGGGACATCTGCATCACTGCCTACCATAATAGAAAGACTTTGATGCACATAGACCACCAGGCTGCCCTCCTACCTGATGGAAGGGGGGGAGGGTAGGATTACCCTTACAAGAGGCAGAGCACAAAGCCCAGGGCAGATCTGAGTGAAATAGGATAACTTGTAGGAGAGTGAAGGGGCACACACCGTCCTATGCACCAAGTCAGTATAAAGTTAAACTTATAACATAAATGTACATAGCTGCAATATACATGTATATACAAATTACAGTATGCATAATGTAAAGTATGTCTACACAATGCACATTCTTATCATCATTATCAATCAAATTAATACAAAAAATATAATTTCAAATTTGGAATAAGATTATACCATACTTAAAGGGTACCACCACCCAAAAATAATATTCTTATAACTGAAAGGTAACATCTTTAGTAGTCCATTCCATCAACAAGTTCAGAAAAATATGTTTCAGAAAAAAATATATGATTGGAAAAATCATCACCATTCTAAAGCATGCGTTTATGGGTCTGTATGTATGAAGACTACCTTTGTGCAGAGCGAACGAAGAATTGGCGCACTCGCAAATGTTTGGCGCGTACAGAACCACAAAATAATAGTGGTTCCGTAGGTGGTGGTAATTTATTGCATTGTTTATGAATTACACAACCCTTTGCAAAATGTTGGGTATCTATTTGATATCACAAAACGGTACCAAAACATCTAATTACATGTATGTGTTGTTCTTTGCCCGCCCGGTGGTCCCCGTTTAACTCTTATAAATGAGAAGCGAACATTTATTACTTACAGCTTGATGTAGAATGGCCATCTGATATTCCTTCCTCATCTGAACCACTGCATCCAAGTGTAACACATGAACCTTAGACTGGACAAAACACAAAGAAGGACAATTATTCTTTGATGGTTCACCGCATCCAAGTGTAACACATGAACCTTAGACTGGACAAAACACAAAGAAGGACAATTATTCTTTGATGGTTCACCGCATCCAAGTGTAACACAATGAACCTTAGACTGGACAAAACACAACGAAGGACAATTATTCTTTGATGGTTCACAGCATCCAAGTGTAACACATGAACCTTAGACTGGACAAAACACAACGAAGGACAATTATTCTTTGATGGTTCACAGCATCCAAGTGTAACACATGAACCTTAGACTGCACAAAACACAAAGAAGGACAATTATTCTTTGATGGTTAAGAGAAAATATTTTGAAATATATAGGAAAAGTAATTTTTATGAATTTTTAATAATTTATGTTCATCTTTGACAATTCTGAATCAAGAGGACTAGAGAAAACAAAAAACTAGGCAAATTAACATTGATGATCTTATGAAAATACAGAGAAAAATTGGGAAAGATAATTATCTTATATTTCAATAATTTAGGATCTTTGAAATTCCAAAATGTGATTTTTATTCTCCAAGAAATTTGTTTGCTTGTCAATAATGTGGGTTCCTTCAACGCTTCAAACAGGTTAAATGTGTGTTAGCTGTCAATGTATGTTAACTTGACTTACTGCTGGATCCAACAGGAAGGGGAAATCAAGCAAGGAGTCTTGGACATCATTGGAACATTCGTCTCGCGGAGCCTTGCGAAATAGACTAGCTCTGTGTTGCCACCGGTGATACTCGGCCTGGTAGTCAAGATCTCTGTGAAGGAAAAGAGAAATAAAGCAGAAATTATAATTAATATGGCAACTGCACTATTAAAAAATAAGTGATTAACAAAGGGGATATGAAATGATAGTTTGTCTTATTGTGACTGGTGAAAGAGACTAGCTCTGTGTTGCCACCGGTGATACTGGATATGGTAGTTAAGATCTATGTGAAGGTAAAGGGAAATAAACATCACTAGCTCAAAAAAATACACAGTTACAAAGTTTGGGGATAATCCCCCAATTTGTTCTCGAGACATTACAGTAACAAGCAATATTCACATTCATAATGAGCCCTGTGACCTCATAACCCCATAATCTAATCTCTTCATTGGCTTCTCAAGATTCATATAGGTATATGTACCAAGTTTGATGAGAATCCGTTGATCGGTTCTTGAGATATGGAGATGAGAACTGGTCGTACGTTCAGACGGACAACCCAAATACATCATCCCTCTGGCGACTTCATCGCAAAGACATACAAAACAGCAAAGTATTCAGAATCATTTTTACAGATACAGATGGACTTTTCAATGCTAGACTATATACCTATAATTAAGTGTATCAAGCACATGTACATACCTTGATAGTTGAGGGCAGTAGAAATCCGAGAGAGACGCAGGAGCATTGATTGGTCCTTGTTGACATGTGACCTGGTTAGCATCGTACAAAATGTCCAGTACCGTGGCCACATGGATCATGCCTTCAGATGCTCTGTGAAGAAGAAAAAAAACACACACACATACAGTGTAGTTTGATAATTTGATTTGAATTGTATGCATGTATATTACGATGTAGAAACTTAGATTTTATAAGTCTTATTTGTTATCATTTAAATATAGATTTGTTTTGCTTCAAATTGCCAATAATTCCCTAAAGAAGCCCTAATTTCATCTAAATACATGGCGCTCTATAATTATTATTAATTACGTAAGGTTCTCACCCTTGTTTTGGTCTAATCATGGAGGCCATGTTGGTCTTCAGGATCCCCAAGAGCCGCTGGAACCGGTCCTTCTTGAGCTGGGCCAGGCCCTGGACCAGGCTGGACCTTGCATTGGGGACCAGGCGCTTGGCCAGGATCCTACACAGGATCTGGACTAGTTCAAAGTTGACCTCCAACAAGGGACACTCCAGTATGATAAGAATCTGTGGAGCAAACACGAATAGGATCGAGTGGGACTGATGTACATGTACGTTGGATGCACACAAAATTGTATCATCAGCATGAAAGAGAATGAAGTCGGGGCAAAATTAAGGCTGTATGATTTTTAAAAATATATGATTTATACAAAAGATGCAACACAGCATAACTGTTTTATCTGATGTGGTTGCATATGTCTCTTGTAGCCTCATAATAAGCATATTCATCATGTTGGCAGCACCATCACAAACTTGTCCCAACACTGACAACTCTTTGTTTATCTGAAGAGGTTGGGTACGTATTGTACGTATTGTACGTATTGTCAAGCCTCATGGTCAGTATCTCAAATGTGTTTGCCAGTGCAGTCACAATTTTTTTCTGGTTGATCTGACAGTTTTTACTCTATTTCAAACAAGGGCTTATCTTTAAATTCAATAATTATGTGTTTCATAGCATGAATGGATAAGCAACGTACCTGGTTTATCTGATCCGGTTGGATGTACATGTTGTCAAGTCTCATAAGCAGAATCTCCAACGTGTTGGCCAGTGCAGTCACAAATCTGTCCCGTGGATGCAGGCTCCATAGCAAGTTGTATGCTGCCCTCACAGCTGAAAGGTCTACAGCGCTGCTTGGATTGCCTTCATCAACCTAGTATTAGCAAAAGAGAGAGAGAATATATGACTCTTTCATTACATGGACTTGATGCAAAATACTGCTGAAACTGCTTATCTAGACTATAATAACGCTATTGTAATACAAGTGAGAGCCAATATGGGGCCTAAATTTTGGTCCTAGCAGGATCTTCTTCACTGGCAAAATGACGATCTTACATGGACCTGATACAGGATGTTTATCTGATACTAGGGGCCATGCGCTCGCTCGGGCTGTTTGCTTCACTCACGAGGCTCGCTCCGTTCACGTTATTGTGTCACAAATACCGCGAGGGCCTTGACAAAAGGCTACAGACAGACAGACAGACAGACAGACAGACAGACAGACAGACAGACAGACAGACAGAGATCGTAGATATTATATACCCAGTATATAATAAAGATAGTAATCACTCATGTATGCAAACTAAATAACTGTGTTTATCACTGCACAATAATTATGTAATTTACACATATCTTACATACAAAATAGGTAACTAGTAAAATCATTACCTTGAAACTTTCATTGAGGGCAGTGTCAGACATGAAGACGGTGCGTATCGTGTTGAGAAGGAATGAATCGTCTCCGCATTCATTGTATTGGTCAATTATACTCTGGATGTAATGAAAGAAACAGAAAATTGTAAAGTTTTTATCCACAGAACATTTCTACTGCATTTTTCTCATATTATAACAAATGATTTAATGGCATTAATTTAAAAAGTGGACACACTGAAACAGGTGTTATAGTAGGTCTACACACTTTTCTTTATAAGGCATAAATATCCAGTTTCAATGACGGGATATTTTTTTCTCAAATGGTTCAACGAATCTACATTATTCTACTGCATAGTCAGTATTGACTAACAGACCAAAACTCCCAACATTGTCAATCTATTGACTAATCTCATGTACATTTCTGTTGACTAATCAATCAAATGACTAACCTGCAGCATGTCTAGAGTGAGGTGTGTCAGGGCAAACTCCCTGCCTGCATCCAGGGCTAGGCCGGCTAGCTCCAGCGATAGTGACCGCTCAAACTCTCTCACGTCGTCCGTCTCCTCCAAGGCTTCTCGGTCACTTAGCAACCTCAGGGGACTAGGGGCGGGGCTAAACTGGGAACTGAAAGTTGAGCTTGCTGCAGGACTAAAAGCAGGGCTATAGTTGTTCCTACGGGCAGGGCTAAAAGCTGGGCTAAAGGCAGGACTAGGTGCTGGACTAAAGGCAGGACTAAACGCTGGGCTAGGGGGAGGGCTGTGGGTAGGGCTATAATTGTTTCGAGGGGTGAAGTTGGGGCTAGTAAAAGGACTGAGTTCTTGACTGGAGACTGTGCTAGGGGCAGGGCTATAGGTGGGGCTGGCTGTAGGGCTAGCGAGGGGGCTGATAGAAGACATGGGATTTGACGAGAGGGAGGAGGGTGCAGCCCCCGAGGTAAAGCTTAGACCAGAACCTCCAGACCTGCCAGAGCTCTGCAGGAGACTGTTACTCGCACTGCTTGATGGACTTGTTCTGGTTCTGCATAGAGAAATGAAAGACAGAAAATTACGCTTACAAAAGACTGTGTAAATTTCACGTTGTGCATTAAGGTACACATGCATGAAGAAACATGAAGAAAACAATCGCACAAAGCAAACGTTTTAAAGTGACACGAGTCACCTAACTGACTTAATTTACATTTTCATCCTGAAAATCTTGAAAATCTCTAGAACATCAATACACTTATATATTTATTTTATATATATATATATATATTGTATATTTATTTTATTTTTTCTAAGTGTCACAAATATTGCAGTTGTAACATGGTTCCGGTCAAACCTGTTTAAGTGGCAGCCTGTCTATGCCTGTAGTGGCCACCAAAAGTGATCCCTTGCACCGAGATAACCAATGTCATGGAACCTGTCTACAGTGGCCACTTTTCTTGTTTTCCTTGGGTCGTCACTATACATATGTTTGACTGTACAATGCTATAAAACCTGTCTATAGAGGTCATCTGTTTAGAGTGGCCACTTTTATTTGTTTCCCTTGGATGGTCACTGTACATAGTCATAGGTTTGGCTGTAATGATATTATGCCCGTGCATCATGTTATATGAGAAAAAGTGACGACAAACAAATGTTCAACAGCTTTTTTATAAACACTACCTGACTCATACTCCCTACTTGGTTTATAATCATAATTTGGTTTAAATTGTTTAATTAATTAATTTATTTATTTTATTATTTGTATTTATTTTTATTTTTATTAAATTAAATTAAATTAAAAACATTTTTTAGGGGGGGGGGGGGGGAGGAGGGGGGCATCTCTCCTACCTGTAGTGCATATTAACAAGGTTATCGCAGCTGCCACCAAGACTCAGGTTACCCTGGCTAGAACTGAGGCTGCGGTTATGGAGCCCGCCCTCGCTGTTCATGGAAATGCCTCGGCTTCGCAGCAGACTGGAGTTTGATCGTGATAGGTTCCTCGTGACATCATCACCCGATCCCGACACGTGACCTTTGGGATGACAAAATAGTAACCAGAGATATAAAGTCATTAAATATGAAGAAGTTCAGTTGATTTGTATTCATAAAACATTAATTAACATTGACAACGACAATGGTCATGATATGTTCCTAGTGACATCATCACCTGATCCCGTCAGAATGTGACAAAATAATAATCAGCGATATGAAACCATCAAATATGAAAAATGGAATCCCATTTTTCTTTGCTCACTTTTACATTGATATATTCTTGGTCAGTTTCCCTATATGTTTGAATTAATTATTACAAAAAGCTGTATCGCTTCGGCGATCCCTCGCATATATCCCCAAGTTGATTTTAATCCGCTTCGGGTTTATGTCAGGCTTATAAAGCTTCTGACCACTTGAGCAATGATGAATTAAGGGGTTTCAGGGAAGAACGCCGTCGTAGGGTTTTCTATAGCTCAGTCGGTAGAGCACCGGTCTAGCAATCCGGAGGTCTCGGGTTCGAATCCCGTTGGAATCCCATTTTTCTTTGCTCACTTTTAATCACAATATATTCTTGGTCAGTTTCCCTATATGTTTGAATTATTCATCAAATATAAAGTGTACTTCAATTGATGACATTTTATAAAACATCAAATAACAGTAACAATAGCAAAAATGTGACTAGGAAATCACACAGAAAGCTGAAATGAAGTAATTCCCTGTAACAGAGGCTAAATAGAACATACATGTGCTACAAATGCATTGGAAATACTAACAAATAACGTTATCACATAATCAATCAAATAAAATTGTTAGTGAAACATGACTAGGAAATTGCACAAGTTATTCCCTATATCTATAACATGCTAAATAGATGCATCCATACATTAATTAATAAAGCCTTAAAAATTGCAAGTTTTAATTCACTGAAATAACATCCACAAGGTTCTCTCATCGTGTACAATGTGTGGTATAATCGCACAGTTGCCCAACATCTCTCAGCCAACCGTCGGCTAGTACCACGGGCCCACGAGGGAGCCCTCTATCTCTGTGGTCTGTATATCCACACCAGGCATGGCTCGGCCTGTGGGTAAACTAGGGACCACAGTTTAAGAGGAACAATAATGGCATAAATAATCTGTGATACTCAATCAAATAAGCTCAGGGTTTCACTTGGTACTCAATACTACTCATCTCACAAGCTGGGCTCCAAATTAGCACGAGATTGCTGGCCTGAGCCAACAAAAATGAGCTTCAGCACACCAAAATTGTATCAATTTCAACTAAATCTTGGTTGAATGAGCAACCAGAATTTACAGCCTTTAATGTTTTTCTTTGTTTGGGGTCTTCATACTTCCCTGACTGGGCTACAAGGAAAAAATTCATGTCTAGAATCGTTACCATGGCAACATCAAATGACTTCAATAATGACTCGGCATTGCTTATTTTGTCTATTAAATCTTTGCACTAGAATAGTCATCTATAGTATTATTATTAGAATTGAACTGATTATAACTTACCTTGTCTATGAAGTCCTTGCACTTGATCATCCCAAGGCAGGTTGGCTGCATCACCCGTGGGCAGACTGTTGTCACTTCCCCAGCTCCCATTCTCCCCTCTCCGGGCAACCTCCCGTCGCTCCCTCGCCGCAAGCTTGCCAATCGACCCGGCTCTTCTGGCCACCAGTGCTGGGGTTGACCCCCTCCTTGGTCCCACTCCTTCCCCTCCCTCTCCCCTATGATTCTCCAAGGATGGGTTTGATCCTCTTTCACAACCTCTCTGCGATACAAGTGATGGAGTTGATCCAGCCCTTGGAGTGACAGTACCTCTTCTTTCTCCCCCTACTTCTCTTTCTCCTCCTCTTCCTCCTCCTCTTCCTCCTCCTACCCTTCCTCCATCTGCATGAATTTGTCTCGAGTGAGAATAAGGTAGACTAGTCGTAGAGGAAGACTGCAGTTTGCCCGTTGGCGGTTTACGCATCAGTCGCCTAGCAGCCAGTTTGTTCACAGACAACTGAGCTCTCGCCGCGTCAGTATCCTCCAACCTGCTCCTTAGATGGTCCAATTCAGTCCTGTTACGGCAGTCGCCATTAGGCTGCCTGGTAGACCTATGGATGTCATCGATGTTGGTTGCCCTTGGCGACCCAACCGGGACAGCATCTTCAAAGAGGGTGCTGAAGGGTGTGCAGGAGTAGAGGGATTGGAGGAAAGACTTGACCCTGTTGTTCTTGGTTTGGAAGACACTTTCTGGCAAGGCGCGACCGATGTACTTCTCGGAGCTGCAGAAGTACAGTCTGGAAAAATAAAGCAAAAGCAACATTACTGCCAGTTTCTCTCAAAGTAGCAATATTTTTGTCAGACGGGTGGAATTGACAGAAGAGGAACAGGAGAGAGACTTGACACATGATTTTCCTTGATTTGGAAGAACTTTCCAGGAAAAGTCTCATGGTTACTGTAGTACAGTTGAAACATCATGAAAAGGATATCAGATATAAACTTAATAAACAAATGACCACTATGTCTTAAAGATAATTTAATTTACAATCATACAAGTCTGCTAATTAGAGATGAATGACACTCATTTTGTACTGATGATAGCTGCAAAGTCCCCAGATTTTGAAATTATATATAAGGCCATGCAAAATAAATTGTTGTATTGGCGTAACCCGCCCGACCCTAAAAATACTGCCAACCCTAAAGGTTTTTTCTGATTTTTTTTTGTGAATTTTTTTTGGTTGATTTTGTTGATTTTATTATTTTGTTTTTGGCAATTGCGATATGTGTGTGTGTGTGTGTTTTGGGGTATTTGTGCGAATCCTGCCAAAAAAGACAAAAAAAACAACCTACCTACATGTATCTACCCTAATTTTTGGTTGCCCGTTACTCCAATCCAACAAAAAATAAAATTTTGGCCTAAATATGAAAGCAAGGTGACCTAGGCTCATTTAGACAGTCAAAGTAAATGTTTTTTAACAAATATATTATGAATAAAACTTATTTTCACCTTTGACTTGATGCAAGCTGTATACTGATGATGGCTGCAATATCTGGCGATAGCTTGACAGCCTGTTTATATGATTTGCAGAAGCGATTTGTACAGTTCTCCATACCACATCCTTCGGTCAGCTGATAGTAGTACCTTCAAAATGAAATTGAAAGAGATAAAATAATAAAAATGAAGCATAAAACATATAATACTAAAATAGATTGCATTTGCTTCATACAGAGTAACAAGACAGCTTGCAATACATTGACGTGCATATAAATGCTATGTGTGTGTGCAGGACTATCAGAAGTCAGCAATGTTAGATAACAATTTAACGGTGGTTCAGATTTGTAAATCAGATGCAAGGTGCCATCTTGCGAACACCTTTGCGTATGGGGTAAAATACACACTGGGTTGGTGCTATGCACACAAATAAGTTTGAAATGGCAAGCCGTGATTGTCGCATTCTATCTCTATATCCCCTTGCATAACAATCTTTAACCCTAATCCCACTGGGGGGGGGGCCATTTTGGCCCCCCCCTGTCGTTTTTTTCGACGTGCATCTAGACCGTTCGGAATTTCACGTTCAAACTTCATGACTATTTTCTCTCAAGTCTCCCGCATGTTTTGATATATAATTCACCCCGGTCGGACATCTAGAACCGATTTTAGAGGTTGATAATTGCTCGACCGTCACAAAAAAATGTTATTTTTGTACAGGTTTCTATGTAAACTCCAAATCTGTTATAATTGTTACTTTGAATTATAATTTGGATTATTTCTTTGTTATTAGCAGAATTCATACACTTCAGAGATAAATTCTTCTTAAAAAAACAAATCAAAAACAACAAAAAAAACAATAAAATACATAAGAATGAAAACAATGTGGGTAAATCCGGGAATACTAATTTGCATATTTATGCAAATTAGTGATATATTTTATCACCATAAAAAACATGGATATGATGAATAACATCATTTGAAAGTATTTTTACAGAAAACCTGAAGAAATCCTGTAATTTCTCTTGATTTTAGATGAAAATCCCAATTTTCCCCCAAATTCTTCAAAAATTTGCATATTCAAAATTTTAATTAATTATTAAAAAAAATAATAATCGTCTAATTTTTTTTTTCTTTCAAATTCTTATTCTACTTGACTTGTTGTACGTATGTGCCAATTTTCAAGTCGATCGGTCCATTCGTTGCCGAGATTGGAGGGGGGGGCCAAAACGGCCCCCCCCCAGTGGACTCAAGTGACCAAAATAACCCAGTGGGATTAGGGTTAAGATTGTAGCATACTTTAATATTATAAGCAGCTCGAGGTATCTCTTTGACAGTGAACCTGACTTGTTTGGCTTGCCATAGCTCATCACATAAAGTTCTCATATTAGACCGCAGGTCGTCGTTCCAAATTTGCTCGTTTCGTGACCCACCTCAGAGATCTACTTTACTTTTACGCATATATGTACAGAAATATAATATGATAACATTCCTTAATGTTGTCAAGCTCAAAAGATACAAATTTGTTAATGTTCAGTGTTCGTGTTCAGTGATTTTATCACTACCCCCATGCCAAAATTCAGGTAGATCTCAGAGGTGGGTCACGAAAGTCAAGAATAAGACGATTTTCACTGCTCAACCCACGGTCTATATGGTTATTGGAAACAAGACAGCTTGTTCTACATCTGAGATATGCCATATGGGGTGACTATGAGAAGCCAGCAGTATCAGATAACAATTAAACAATTGAAGTTTGTAGCATACCGTTTGATGAGCTGCTCGAGGTACCTCTTTGACAGGGAACCAGAGGTGTTTGGCTTGTCATAGCTCCGTACAGGCTCCGCCTCCTTCAAGGACAAGTTGCTGTCTGACAGCGCTGCAAGGTTGCTGGCACTCAGGTTTCTATCGAAAACAGAGAGAGCAATCACAAATATAGTACTAGTTGTCTCCACTTTAATTGGGTAAAATTGCAACTTGGCATATGAGTGGAAACGTTCTGAAAAATATCACATATCATTTTGGGAGAATCTTGATATTGGGTTAGGATTTAAATCTCAAATATCACTTTTGGAAAAAGTCTATAAATGAAGTTTATAGATTACTCTAACGAGTCAGTCAAGTGTTCATACCTCTTGAGGTCTGTGAGTTTGGCGAGGCTGTTTGACCTTGCTCTGCCATCCAGGAGAAACGTGTCCAATGAACCCCTGCGAAGAGCGCCATCTACTGCCAGTTTAGGTTGACTGGAAGACTTTTGTCTGAGGTACAATGAATAAAGAAGTTTCCATCAATAACAACTACATATATCACAATTATTGCACACATAAAACTGAATATACATGTAGCATACATTCTGTTTTTTGACACTCCCAATGCATCATCACTACACACACTCAATACTCAAACAAAGTGCACCTTTTTCAACTCCCCAGCCACATTAATAACAAATCATGTTCCTATTCTCCTGAGTTCCCATTTATACACCTAGGATGAGAGCAGCAAATGTGGATAATTTTGTTTGCTGACCAAACACAAAATGTGCAAACTGCAAACTCTGGTTTCGAAACCGGACCTCACGGTTGGAGGCACATGGTCCATTGCAGCACAACATTAAGGCTGAGTCATGTCGGTAATTGTCGGAACCGGGTCCCGATAAACTTTTACCGGTCGGGAACCGGTATCCCGATAAATTTTTACCGTCGAAACTCGGACCGGTAAAATCACGCAATCGTGCACGCATCGGCAAAAATGCACTGTTTGGGGCTCATATTGCTCTTTTTATATGCAAATAACATTATAAATACTGAGGCTTTTATGGATTTACATATCAATCTTTACGGGAAAATAGTTACAGACTATCCAGAATTAACTCAGTTTCGCATGAAAAGTATTTTTTTTCGAAGTAAATTGGACCTATAAATCGATCGTTTGTTCACCATTGCCCATCGCAACGCGGTTCACAGAAACTTAGCCCGCTAGTCGGGGGGAAACGATCGCTTGTGACTGTGAGCCACTGCACTCAAAAAGTGGCTATAAATTAGCCTTTTCGCAATCAACACCATTTTGGTAGTCTACTTACATGATAACATGGCATTTGAAAGCTGAACAGAATACAAAATCACCCCCAAAACAATGAAAAAACTGTGCTGAATTATCGATAAATTTCCAAGGAACATTCGTGATCGTGAGGATCGAAGGTTGATGAATTGAGCTACAGCATGCAGCAAGTTTTCGGGCCGCTGTTAATCATGCATATCGCTCGTATACTTTGCATGCAAGTTACGGGTCTTTTTTTCTTACGCGAGATTCATCCGGCGGCCGGTGGAACTATGTTAATTCATCCCAGGCCGGCCATACGTTTGCACACAAAGTATACAAGCGAATAGGAGCGATGTAGTCGTTTTTTATCGATATTTTGCGTAATTGTTTTCATTGTTTTGGGGCTCATTTTTGTTTCTGTTCAGCTATCAAACGCCATGAAATCATGTAAGTAGAATATCAAAACATTTTTAAATGGTGCAAATGACCAAAAAACGTATTTTGAGCTACTTTTTTAATGCACTGGCTTATCAGCTGGATCATACAAAGATCCATCAGACAACTCCCCTGGAGTATCGGACTAACATTGTGTGCACATCCGCCGACACTATCGTTCAAATGACTAGCAATTTTGCGCTTCCTGTTCAATTTCTGACTGTCAAATGAAGTAAAGAACCAAGAATTTCTCGAAAATAACCACTCTTTAAAGTAAATGATATCAATTGCCCCGTTTTTATTTGAATTCCGCTACATTATTGTGATAATCTTAATTTCTTTTTTAACATTGTATTTATTTTTTATTTTTTCCGATATAACGAAACCGGGTCCCGATTGAAACGGTCGGTAACCGGTGTGATCGACCGAACCGACTCAGCCTTACACAACATGCACATTTTTAATATCTATTCCATGCAATACAAATACAATACATTTGTATGTTTTTGTTGGTATTATTATCATTATTATTACGGTACCTGCAAAGTTTAGGATGACCTGACCCCAGGCCTTGGTCCATCTTGCCAGCCATGATCCTGGACTTCTGAACAGCGCCTGAGCTCCGGAGTAAGGGTGGTCTCCTGTGCGATGCTAGGGTGTCCGCCTGCCCACTCATGATGGCAGGATAGAGGTCCATCGAATCATCACCATCGCCAAGTTCTCGTTTCAAAATCTGTGGAAGGTGGCAACATAAAATTGATTACCGATTACTGATTGATTTGGTAATACAACACCTTGCTATAGTATTAGGTGAGAACGACAGAATACCAATATCACGTAGTCCTATCTGCTACTGTGTGAAAACTTGCTAACAAAAACTTACGGCAAAAGTAATATTTATATAATATTGACTGGCCTTGAGGGGGATACGACATAATATTGCCTGAACTAGATTCATATTGTCCGAGTCGAAGACGAGGGCAATATGGATCCTAGTGAAGGCAATATATGTCGTATCCCCCAAAAGAGCCAGTCAATATCATTATTATTACCCATATCAGACATCTTGAGCAGTAACGTAAATTAGTAAAATGTAAACTTTGTATTAAACTTTTTATTTAAACATACCAAAACCAAGTCTCTGCTTGATAAAATGTCACAAGTGCGGCTGCGGCTTGTTTCGTGTACACACCAATGGCAAATCACTATCGCGAGATTTTTCCCGCGGGCCAGTTCACTTTGTAAAATTTCGAGTTACGAATCGTGAAGTGCCCGGATGTCATATTCCCCTCTTTTTTTAACACGTAAATCCCATAGGCTTTTGTGAAAGAGGGGAATATAGGAAATATTCCCCTATTTCACCTGCTGGCACTTGAAACGAGGGGAATATGATTTTGTAAAACCACAGCTCAGATGTCTGATATGGGTAATAATAAGCAAATAATTACCGTTGGTGAAGGTGATGGACAATCTATCACTTCCAAGGCGATCTGGATGTAGCTATCTTTCCGAAGCGAAGCTGAGGAAAGATAGCGTATACATTCAGATCGCCGAGGAAGTGATAGATTGCCATCGCCTGAAACCAAAAGGTGATTATTTGCTTTATATTCCACATCAAACGGTAGATCTAGTCTATAAGCAGGCCTAGTCTAACGCAAGTCTTAATTACAGCTGTTACTACTACGTTTGATCTACTTACCAACATCAATGTTATTCCAATTTCCAATGTGTATGTTGTTTCCAGCATTCGCAATAATCTTGGAACACTTTACTTTCACTCTCAAGCAAAAAAAGTTCCATTTCAGCTCCGTTAGAACTCAAATCTTACGTCGAACAACAGAACAAGCAATTAAACAATAACAACGCAGCAAACCTAACCGTGTACTGTACGATACGTATGCATACACAGTGCATGCATAGCGTATGAGCTTGAAACAGTGTGCTACGTACGTGTAACATGCACAACGAATACAATTAAATTTGTAATTCGCGCGCATAGAGAACCCCGCCACGTGCACATCATTTGGGTACGGAATTTGACTAGCCACGCACGAGCTCCACAGTCAAGTCAATGCAACCGCAGTGAAAGTGCGTTGCACTCACTAGATAGTACTTTTTATCTAGTGAGTGCAACACACTTTCACCAAAGATATCTACAGAGTGTAACGAAGTTTTCTTCTCCCATCAATGATGGGCGAAACTATGCTTCATCACGTGATTAACTTTTGACCAATCGTAGAGCAAGATTCTTAGTATGTGGAATATAATGTTCAATATTTTACCTTAAATTTGCTATCCTCTTGCAGCTGAGAACTTTTTATTTCTGAATACCGTATTTGTCGGTGTATTACCCGCTCCGATGTATTAACCGCACCCCCAACTTTGGCCGTTTTTCCATGAAAAAAAAAAAATTTTGATAGTATAATTCTTGATTTTTAGTCTTTAGATGGTCAGCATTTTCTTAGGAAAGGTACCAAAAATAGCTTATCTATCAGAGAATTTTGCCTATGAATTTTGTTTTATTTACTGAAGTCTCCGATATAAATAAAGAAAATTATCAGGCCTTCTTCACAGCAGAAGAATCTATAACTTCTGTTGAATAATTTGCCACACGGATCACTACACATGGGACTACAAAAAACGTTAGACAACAAAACGAAGATTTCACCAATAAAACAATCAGAACGGAGATTTAAAAAAAACTGTACCTTAATGTTATTCCTTCTTTCTAGTTCAAATTATGTTGAATCTACTCTTGAAAACTGTTTCAGAAATAGTAAGTAATAATAGCGAGTAATACGGCATACGATCGTCGTCGACATGGATGAAACGATTCTCAAACGTTGACATCCAGTCCGCCCTCTATCGGTACAGCCCGCCATATCACTCGTACACCTTGCGTGAAGGTTTTGGGTCTATTTTTGTTACGCGAGATCCATCCGCCGGGAATTGGGGAAATCCCCGGCGGATGGATCTCGGGTAACAAAATAGACCCGATAACCTGCACGCAAAGTATATGAGTGATATGGCGGGCTGTATTGGAGCATCGGCGGCCGGGGGTCGCGCGTGTCGCGTCGGGAAAGAGAATCCCCGCCTGCTCGGCGCGGCCAAGTGCAAGCGCCAGTCGCGCGGGTGCATGTTATATTTAGGATTCGTACTAAGATCGAAGCAATGATCGTGAATCTTCCAAGCCGCTTTCGCAGCAACAACAAGCAATATTTAGGAAGAGGTAAAAGAGAAACATAAAAGACACTGCATGACTTGTTTTGGGGGGAATATGCTTGTATTTTCAGTGCATCGTATATGCTGAGGTGGAATTTGGTCACTTGTGAATCTTATCTCCGTGTATTAACCGCATCGTATTAGGGCCCGGCGCTGGCTAGTCAATTTGCGTGTACAATTTTCCTATCTCCGTGTATTAACCGCTCCCCCCATTTTGGAGCTTTTTTTTGGAGAAAAAAGGGGCGGTTAATACACCGACAAATACGGTATGGCATTAGTTGCTCCTAAATCGATGTTTAATAACCCCAAAAATCAATCTGAATGCACAGTGAGTTAGAAGACTTCGCGGTAGCGACTGCACTGGAGACCGCCATTTTGCTGCACACGGCCTAAAATCTTCCAAATTTGATGCCAGTTTACGGGGTTTGTAAATGCCCTCTACGTTCATTCGAGGCCATTTTTTTTTATAAAGGAGACCCTGAGCTTTCGACTGACACCAAATTTGACGTAGCTTTTTTTACATTTTCACCTTGCAAATTGAAGGTTTGTTTTAATGACACTTTTGCATCATTTTCAATACAAAAATTGCTGTTAAAATCGTCCAAACTGTAAGGAATCTGAAAAAGGTATGAAAAAGTAGCATTTTATGAAAGTTTGAAGTTTTCTGATTACGTTGCAAGATATTAAGTGGGGCTAGTAATAGCGCTAAGCTGCGATCAGCTTCTGATTTTGATATTTTCCGCCATGTTTTTTCCAATAATTGAACTGATGCGATGTTTTGTATTTCGCTATTTAATTTTACAGAACGACTTTCTATACAAATAATGTTAAGACATGTCATATCTCGATCAAATTTAAGGATATAAAGCTGATTTAAACACCATTGACAGTGTTTCTTTTTGGATAAGCTTTCCAGATACCAAATTTGTTGGGTTGCAAAAAAAAAAAAATCATTTGGCAATCAATGATTGGAGCAACCAAGGCCACCAAAATTGTTACATTCATCGCCCATGCATGGGCACACAGGTACAGTTGTTGTAAACTAGCGCCAAAAGTAACCACTAGCACATCTACTGCTAACAGACTAAAGTAAATGGTCCAATCAGTTGGACCATTGACACTAGGCTTGGGCGGTTCTGCCCCAGCTTGGAGTCGATTCCGATTCCATACCCATATCTCGGTTCTGAGAAGAATCGGTTCTTTCTGAGATCGTACACATACATGTAATTCATACCTGCAAAATCACACAATCACACATCGGTTCCGAGAGATAACCATTACAATGGTGCTGGTTTCTAGTAGCGCTA
>JBAMJV010004786.1:0-83495 GCA_037951105.1 Echinarachnius parma | reverse complement strand
GTCATTTTCGCCCTTTTGTTCCGCTTCAGTGAGACTGTCTCATTAACAGTCAATCAATATGTCACGGCGTTACACTAAAAACAAGATATTTTTAATATTTCTGGAAAAATATGAAATGGAATGAGGAATAATTTTTTGTTTCCTCTGTATTAGTGGCATAGGGCAATAATATAGGATGCTGAATAGCAGCATTATCTTTTAACCACATATTAATCTAATCAATATCAATTTGGCACAGCGTTACGTTTTGTGTAACGCTGTGACCTACCTACTGGATTCCCGATTGACATAACTACAGTACACATAATCAAATAGGTGTAAGATATTTTTTGTAGGTATGCTTGGGCAGTGCTCATGCTATAATTATATATTGAATATGGTCAATTGATAATGTTTTCACATCCTCAAAAGTTACCCGAGTCATGTATGTGTAGGGGTTGTACGTCCGTCTGTCTGTACGTGCATCTGTACATCAGTGTTCTTTTTTTTGCAATATCTCAAGAATCGTTGGATGGATTTGTTCAAAACTTTGTACAATCCATGTATTTCAGAGGTATGGATGATTGGATATGATTTTGGTCCATGAGGTCCAAATGTCAAAGGTCACAGCTAACAAATATGCAAAAATTATATTATTATCAAGAAGTTTGAGATCCTTGATTAGGGATTGGGGTCATGGGAGGTCATAGGTCATCAGTCAAATATTGTTGTCGTTTTTTTGTTCTCACAATTAAGTCCAGAATCACTGTTAGAAAGGAGTATTGGTAGGGTAAAAGACAATTTTTGACTGTTTGGGGCACAGGTCAAAGGGTCACTCGGATAATTACCAAATCAAAACAAAACATTTACTAACTCTGAAATCCTGTTCAATGAAACAAATCACTTGCAAATATGCACTGTGCAGACAAAAATTCCAACATTTGTATGTTATTTTGAGAAACAAGGTCAAAGGTCAGATGTCAAAGGTCTCATATTTCATTGTTACATTTGAGTATGTATTTTGGTTTTAATATTTGATGGTTCCATTCAACTAACTTCTGAACTAGATAAGAATTTCAGTTATGTCCTAAAAGATTTTTGGTCAATAGAGGGCGCTGTGCTGCAATTTGTGTCATGCGGATGATCATTTAATAGCATCTTGGTTATATCACCATTCATCTAGTTTTTATTGATTCTGGATCACTACATTAACATTATATCATATTATTCATCTCTGTATATCTCTAATATATATATAACATGTAACAATTCAGAGGTCACGGCATTACATCACACGGCGTTACAGTGCATAGAAACATTATGATATCATATTTACGATGAGCTTGGATTTTTTCTACATTTTTATTTGGATGTTCTAGCTTGATGTCTAGTCAAAGATCAATGTGACCAAAAGTGCAAAATGTTCCTGTAGTCACAGAGTTTTTACTAGTTTCTTAGCATGTAGAAACCCATGTCTTTTTGCCGTCACGGCGTTACGGCAGATATTGATATTCATAATTCAATTGTATTGGGAATTTTGGTTTTCTTTCCTATTGTAAAAAATTGTAGGATAGTGTTAACAGATGCTATCAAAAGTTGGTTCTAGATATTTAGATTTTATGAGTTATTTCGGACTTTCATTGAGAGAAACACCCCTTGACCGTCCACGGCGTTTGCTTGGAATTGGGCCCATTGGTATTTTTAGCGATATATTTACTCGTAATCATGTCCTCTCTTCAATCCTAATTTCCCAGAGAAATTCATCACACTGATTGAAAGCAAAACTATTTGGCAAAATTCACTATTTATTCAGCAAGGCAAGTATAATGGTAGCTCCTAGAGAAAAAAATTAGATATGGTTGACCAACTGGTTTTTTTTCTTTTCACAGTCCACCCTTTCTTACAAGGGGGGGGGAATTGAATAGAAGTGAATATGTTCTTCAGTTAAAATGAGACAATCTATTTGTGCAAAAATGGTTGTGACGAAGATGAGATGGTGGGTGTCACCCGACCCCCTTCGATTTGCTAAAATCGCACAAGTGTTCCCATAGTGTCTGACGGAAAACCCAGAAATTGTTTGCCCCAAGTCATACGGTTGCTAAGATACAGCCGCGCCTAGCAACCAATAGGCGGTCAAACAGTTTCTTCTTTAAATAACATTTTGACCATTTTTGATTATCCTGCTGTAGGGCAATTCCATGGTAACAGGAAGGGACATTCAGGACACATTTTGGACTTAAATCAAATAGTTCCAGGATCCTGCTTTTGATTTTTAATTCTAAATGGCATGTCTTTGATCCTTGTGGGACACCTTTGATTTTCACTATTTCTAAAATGTTGACCGCATTATGTAAAGTAGTATGGACACTAATGAGGCCGGTAACCGGAGGACGCCAAAATGGGACATGGATTTTCATAGTTTTTTTAGTTATAACCCAATCTCTGTGAAGTTACGAGTTTATCATGTTAAGTTGGCTACTAGTCAATTTCCTTATGTTCCACAGAGTTAACACCACCTTTTAAGAAAAATATCTACGTTTGGTATATTAATTTTTGAGAAATTAATTACTCCAGTGTTCGGTAACGTAAGGACTGGTAACAGGGAAGGACCTCTGAAAAGTCTATATGAATGTACAATAAAATTCATTTTGAATTTAAAGACCATTTTATGAGAAGGACACATCTCTTTTGTGGTCTAAAATGGAGTTTGTATCATAGATAGCATATGGACATCACAAGCATTACATTTCTATTTTTTTCTTACTATATTTCATGCTCAATGGCTCATATCATGGTCAATCCATGGTAACGGAAGGACACTCAGACACAAATTGTCAACTTTAAGGGCCATATATGCGTGGGTTATAAAGGGTAGTCAGCAAATTCCAATCGACTCTACCGTAATCCTCTGGAGGTAACTCACGATATGTGTTGGATCAATCGAAGAGCGGTGCTTCGAAATATCATCAACACGGGCCTTCTTATGACATTGCATTGCAGCAAAGAATTTCTCATCGCTATCACCTAAGACATCAAACAGCGGCGCTGTGAAGCTATTTGCGGTTAGCGTGTTACGTGATATTTCGTCGTAAACATCTCTGATGGATCTCCATTCGACTAGTACAAACATTCCCGAACGCGACTATTTTTTATGCATTTTTTCTCTGGAGTCGGAAGTGGGGACAGTTGCGATCCGATACTTATAACTGAGCCAATGGGGATTACGTACCGGGCGTAAAAGTGCGCAAAGATGATCCACCGCGTCTAATAACCCACGCATATATGCCTTTAAGAAAGGACATTTTTAAATACTTGTGTTGTATAGGAACAGTCTATTTTGTTAAAATACTTCCAAAACATTCAGTTTTAGGTTCCATAATTTTTTTTTTTTAAATCTCCGCACATTATTGAATACCGTAAAACTCCTAGGTCACCCCTAGTCCAATCCGGGATCTTCCCCATTTTTTGTGGTATTGACAGGACATGCACCTATATTTTTACCGGAAAAGTTAATGCTTAATTACGCTATCGAAAATGGTTGTAAAAACCCCAAAAATGCTCTAATTGCAGAATAATAGGCTTGAGGGTCTATTTCAAAATTTCCTCATGCGCCATAGAAAACTTTCTACATACTGTTCTTAGGAGAATTGACAGACATTTACCTATATTTTCATGGGTTAGCAAAAAATATTGCTACTGGAATGTTTAACGGCCTTTTTACCGCTGACGGAAAATGGTCGTAAATACACTGAAACGGGTTAATATGGCTCATATAATGGCCTTTAGGCATATTTTGAATCTTTCTCAATACGCAATAGAAAATTTTCACATGATGACAAGAAGCTAATATGATGCAGAATTCTACACATTGGCGCAATATAGGTCATTGTTATTTTTATCATCACTACTAATAATACGTATTAATATTATTGTACAAATTATCAGTGTAGGATTTTAATATTATTTGTATTTATTCCTATTATGTTGCTTTTCTACCTTCTTCTCTCCTCCTTCTTTCTTCTTCTTCTTCTTTCTTCTTCTTCTCTTCTTCTCTTCTTCTTCTTCTTCTTCCTTCTTCTTCTTCTTCTTCTTCTTCTTCTTCTTCTTCTTCTTCTTCTTCTTCTTCTTCTCTCTTCTTCTTCCTCTTCTTCTTCTTTCTCTTCTCCTTCTTCTTCTTCTTTCTTTCTTCCTTCTTCTTCTTCTTCTTCTTCCTTCTTCTTCCTTCTTCTTCTTCTTCTCCTCTTCTTCTTCTTGCTCTTCTTCTTCATCTTACACATCACACTGATATGATTATTGAAGCAGTGATCCAAAAACTTCAATATAAACCCAACGATAGCGTTACATTGTAGTTACTGTATACATTAGTTACCGTAATACTCACAATAAACTTTTTCACAGAATGAGGTTAGAAAAGGACTCGGTCTCCTTTCATTTTTTTGTTCTCATTTGTTCTTGATGGAGCAAAGTATCAGTCCATATCAAATAAAGCTATTCTAACAAATTAGGGACATGATATGTTGCAAACCAATCCAAATTATGATTTTTCTGTATAAGTGTATAAGGGAAGTGTACCAAATAGACGGTCAGTATCGTCAGTTACCGTCATTCATGCTGTCAGTAAAGTTATCATAGCATAAAAAGAAAAGGTGCCAATTACTCTATATTGTATCGTCCGTTCCTGGAATCTTTGATGACTTCCTATCAAACTCATCATTCTAGTATGTCAGGACATGAGATATATTGCCATATAATTTTGCTTGTTTTTTTTTCTTTGGCTAAACGTCACTTACCGACACATTTTTGCTCGCGGTTTGATAGAAATGCAGTTTGGGTGAACAAACTTATCTTCACTTTATCAACTTTTATCACATGTTGACCCCCCAGCACTGGCATACTGGTATGGGGGGGGGGGGGGTGGGGGGGGGGGGGGGGGGGGGGGGAGGGGAGTGGCACTTGCCCCCCCCCCCAAAAAAAAAAAAATTTAAATCATGGCTTTTATCTAATTCGATAACAGTGATTGAAAGGAAAAGAGTATTTCTTTAGACAGAAAACTCAGATTTTACTTCATGTCAAGTCAAATTTTCTTCCTAAGTATGCACCAGATTGCATAATTTCAACTAAAACATGCAAAAACACCTTTACCGTAGCACCCACCTACCATCACACCCTCCATCACCCTTCCTCCCTCTCGGTTACCGTTTCGCTCCCTCGGGAATCGGTCTTTGTATACGTCTGGAATACAATGTTCATGTTGTTTTGTCATAAAATAATGCTTTTGAATGCACTGTTTGAACTGAATATGTCACTTTGCGAATATTATTTTCGGGGTGCATTTGTTGTTTTTCTTCATGAATCAATCATAACCTCTTCTGGTTAAGAATCATGACGATGATGACCGCACTAATTATAACGCACATTATAGTACACTAGCTGTACCCAGCGGAAAATCCGCGGGGTTTTTGAAAGAGAAAGACGATGATGACATAACAACACTTAAAAACTTTACTAAATATCCCACAGTCCATCATTTTAAATAGTAAGACAAAATAGACTCGGCGATTCAATCCCACCCCACAACCCGTCGGGGCCCCGTCCAACGATACATCCGACCAATTGTATAACAATAATCATGATGGTTTTAGTATCCACGCAAAGTTATTCAGTTATCCCCCCATATTTCATTATGATCCATAATTTGTTCCGCTTGTATTAAAATAGATACAATAATATATGTTCGTGTTCTTGCTAATAAAGTAGCTTCGCCGCTCCCCCCCCCCCCCCGCGGCTCCAATTGCGTGTATGACAAATAACCGTCGTGTCCCCTACACGTTTCATATCATAAACTAAGTTCTCCCGCGTATACCTTTGTTCATATTCTTGAGATATGACCTCCCCCGTCCATTCTACCCCCACCCCCCCCCCCCCCACCCCCTAGGCGTCTCCTTCTGGTACTGCATGGTAGCTTCGTGGCTGAGTTAATACATCTTACCACAAGCTGGCGCAATTATAGTATCGTGTACGGTAGGGCGAATGAGATAGTGACCAGAGACGATGGTCAGCAGGTCAGTGAGCTATGCAAATAAACTACGGTTCGGTGGGGTAATTAGATGACTGCGCGACGTGTATACACGGCTGTACAGCCATCGCGCGTTGTATAACCGCAGCTAAATTGAAGTTGTCGCATTTTGTCGTCTATGCACTTACAAACACGATGCCAATCGGCAATAGCGATCATTACCATACCATCCGCGTAATATAAATATTGATATTTATCAAAACCTGGTAGTTTCGCAACGTGTTATATCTAAAATGGTTTCTCGATATATTATTGTTTTATCTACTCCAATTTATATTCTTACAAATACTTTTGCGGCGGAAAAATCGTTAGTCAATGCTCGGCGTCTTAAACGGGCAATTGACATTGCTGACTTTCCCTTTTCTTCGATCTGGAGGACGACCACGGGGGCGGGAGCGACTGGGGAATGCCTTATTGTCCTCCGCAAACGTATATCCTTCGATCGCGACGGTCCGGGAAGTCGCCGAATCCTCGGGGTTAGGATATCTCGAGTGGGAACCATTTTGGGGGGTTGAAGCTTACCGTATTAATATAATAGATGTCGTCAAGTCAGAATTTCCTTTCCAGGTATGCACCAGATTGCACAGTTTCAAGTCCAAAAATGCAAAAGCTCCCTTCTGTGAGAGGAGGGACACCCCCCACCCACACCCTCCCCCCACTCAGTCGCTCAGTCGCTTCGCTCCCTCGCAATATCTGGTGGTGATGCAGATTTTGTTTAGCCCCCCCCCAAAAAAAGTTTTTGCTCATTACGCCACTGATCCCCAGGTCTCTCTATTTAAATATAACTCCAATGAAAATAATGTCATAACAATCATAACGTCGGTTACCGTGGAATTGCCCATTACTCATTAGTAGAAACAAACATTGACAATATTGTGATTTTCAAATTCCCCTTTCAACGAAAACATATTTAGAGTTCATTATCACCAAGAAAGTTTTTAATGGATAGTTGAGTTCTGGTAAAGAGAGTACAGTTTAAGTCAAACTGAATTTTAGTAACCAAAACCTGCACCATTACATTACAAACTGATAGTTATAACTTCACCATGCTCGAAAAGGTATACAAAATTACTCATGACTAAGTAAAAAGCCTGTTATTCAAAATTATCTAATAATTGTGGGGCCCCACAATTATTACAAATGGTTATGGTTATGGATATTTCAGCCATTTCTGAACCGATTTTGATCAAATAAAGTTTATTTTGTCATTAGAATTGTATACTATTTCGATTCCGACATTCAGCCAATAAAAATATTTTGTGTAGCGCCCTCTAAACCAAAACTCAACGATCTCTTTAAATATGTATAGTAAAACCATAATGTTACTTTTCATTTTCGCACCTCATTGGACATATAATTTGTCCATCAACAAAGTAACTAGAGTTTACTGGAGGAGACGGACTAGATGCACTAGAACAATTTGCATAATGTATACCCCACTCACTTGATTTTTATTAGTCTAGACCAACTTGATAAGAACAATATGATGCCACTCAGCTCCATTCCTGACCACCCGCTGTCTTTACCTTCATTTTTACGACTTCGCCTTCGCCCACAAGCCCATTCCCATTTCACAGCCTATCGTCAAGGTAATGGATAACAGCAATACAAAATGTGAACTCGATGCGTTTTCGTTGTCATCTCTTTTTTGCAAAGTTAGTTGGCGATCGCCTTCTCCCGTTTTCCAAATCACAGGAATTTGTCCTAAAAGTTTGATTTCAATTTCAGTAGGCTAAATACCTTTATCATAATGTGAAACCCGGGAATATATACTTGTAGGGAATGCTTATAGCTGTCTCTTCATGCATTTAATAAAATGACACTCTTTAGAATTATTTTGTAGTATCATTCATGTGCGTGTTGTAATAAAATAACACATTTCGCCACAGGGTGCGAGAGAGGTGGGAAGGTATGCCACTGTAGCTGTGCAAATAAACACGGGCCTGTATTAGCCGAAGGCGCTTTAGATAACTCCGAGCCGTGTGCACGTTTGTAACGACTACCAGTGGAGTATACGCGCAGCGAAATTCCATCTACTGAGCCTTCGGACTATTTCACTACAAATACACAATACCTTGCGTTGTCAATTTTAAACTTACAGATCATATCGACCATTCGCGTGATAATAATATTTATATTAATTTATCTAAAACTGGATAGTTTTGCAACTCGTATACTTTGAATATGTTTCGTTATATATGTCTTGCTTTTTAATCTCCGTTTTATATTCGTCGAACAAAGTTGCGGCGTTAACTCGTTAGTCAATGCTCGGTGTCTTAAACGGACAACTGATATTGCTGACTTTCCCTTTTCTTTGATCTGGACGACGACCACGGGGCGGGAGCGACTCGGGAATGCCTTATTGTCCTCCGCAAAACGTATATCCTTCGATCACGACGGTCGGGGAGTCGCCGAATCCTCGGGGTGAGGCTATCTCGTGTGGGAGGCGATTCGTGGGGTTGAAGCTTACCGTATTAATATAATAGACTAGCTGTTTGCGCCCGTTAAACGGGCGCTCTTTGCTGCGGCAGCCATTTTGCATTTGTCGGGACAGCAAACTCTTACACCGTATGCTTCCGTAATCAATATTTGGGCTTGTATCCAAAACTGGACAATTTGTACCCTTTCTGGCATGTTTGTACTAAGGCCAAAAAAAAAAAAAGTTGGATTGGAGTAACGGGCTACTAAAAATTAGGGTAGGTAGGTCGGGATTTTCTTTTTTCTTTTTTTTTTCCCCGCAGGATTCGCACAAATACACACAAACACACACGCAGACACTGAAACACACAAACATACAAACACACACACATACAAACTCACTTAACTGAACTCACTTAATCACTTAACTCACTTAATCGCCACCATACATCGGTACTGCATACTCAGTATTTGAGTTTCACTAAATGATTTCTGAAAAGGGCCCAGTGTCTTCCCTAGACGCTTTGACTGTTTCAACTAAAAAGGCATGTCCAGGTTCACAATTGTCAGCGATTTCTTTAGTTAAATCTCTGATGACAGCATCCAAATCAAACCTTCTGAGGACACTGAAAAGAGGTTTAGTTTTCCCTTTGATCACCCCCCTAACCTTCACGGTATACGCCGCCATGTTTCAGACCGTGCATAGCTATATCAACGGCGAAACAACATGTACAGTGTGCATATGCGCTATGCCATGGCAAATACAAGTTTACACGCATCAGATACTGTACAGTATTTTCGCGGGGAAAAAGCGATATCGCAACACTTCCGGGTTTTTAGCGCAGCAAATATATCGATTGCAAATGCAGCGCGGTACTCAGGCGATAGCGATTTTTTCGCTTCGATATACGACGATACATAACGATATTGATCGCATTCGGATCAAAACCTCTAGGGTCGGCGGTATTTTTAGGGTCGGGCGGGTTACGCCAATCCAACAATTTTTTTTTTTTTGCCTAAGTATAGTGCATGTATCAGAAAAGAAGAAATTTTTGTCCATTCGAGCTATATTTAGAGTTAATCCATTGCTTGTATCATAAAATGAACAGTTTGTGTCATATGTCCCATCAAGCTATACTCTGAGCTGTTTTATAGCTTTTATCACAAAATGAACCATATGTGACACATTATTTGTCTTTGTGCCAAATTATGTTATTGTATCACAAACTGCACGATTACCTTAAAGTGATACCTGTAAAGTGTCAGATATTGCACAAAATGACATTTGAGACTTCAATCCTATATCAATATCATTGTAAAATACAATTGAAAGATTTGTGAAAGTTTGAAAGAAAATGAACACTGTTTACCTAGTGAAAAAAAAGAATATTGAGTTCATATTTTATCACCGAATACTGATGGTCTGCCATACATTTGTCACAGTAATAATCAGCCGTTTGAGATATTCGCACGGTCCTTGTATGATTACGTTACAGACATAGTACAGAATTCATGGAATTTGTGCTCGCTGGGTTCAAAGTTCAATCTCCGGAATGTTCCCACGCGTGCTGCAATGCGGACACGTTTCGCTACAACAATTGTACTTTTTTTCAATTGAGTTGATTAACGCTTTTGGAATAATGATTTTCAATGATGGACCATTCTTTGAAAAGTGAAACTTTTTCGGAAAAATTGAAGTTTGTTTTTTCTGTTGTTTTATTCCATTTTTGGAATGATCCATGTGTAAAGTTTCATGAGATATATGATTTACATTGAATAAAGACACTTTCATACTCATTTGCATAAATTTACATATTTGAATATTTTTCTAAAATCATAACTCAGAAAATAATCAAGATATCAAACAGATATTTAGCAAGCTTATTCTTCTCACTTTCCTGTACATGTTGATACCAACTTTGTAAAAATTGAACCTTTCATTCCTTTCTAAACCTGATATTATAAAATTCCCATTTTCCCATTCATATTGTACATGTCACACACGTGACCACCCCAAAATGTCACACAGTGACCAGACGTTACCACATAATTAAATACAATAAAAAACAACGGTTTAATATAATTCTTATTCATTACTATTTTTGTACTATAATACTATAATACTTGTCTGGTAATAATATGAACATTATAGCTTTTCATATTTCAAAGCATTTCCCAGATGAAATTTAGTTATGAAAAAAGTGCTCCATGCAAAGTCACACACGTGACCCATGCCATTTGACCTCTGACCTTGAGTAACGTAATCCTAATAAAATCTTTTGTGCTAAGTCTGAAAGACTTCAACATATTCAAGTCATATACAAAGTAAAAATCATTATACCTCTTATACTTATTGAAATATAAGCATCCTATTTCAAAATTGTTCATGTTTTGGGTCACACACGTGACCAAGAATGGCCCTGATAATTATCTTCATACTAAAGGGACATTTGAAAAAAATCAAACCCTATTTTATTCTTCTCTTACCATAAGCTAAACAACACGGTAGAAGAGAAACGAGGAAGCTCCAAGTAATTTTCGTGGATTTGGACACTTTACAGGTATGACTTTAAAATTGAGGGTTTGTACCGTTATATTAGCACAATCTATATTCTGTCAAACTACAGTTTGAGCCGTAGGCGTACCCAGTGGGGGTTCGGGGTTCATCCCCTCTCCCCTTGAACCAAAAATGACTGTTATGGGGGATTTGAACCCTCCTCCCCTCCCCGCTACCCCTTCAAAAATTCTTGCGGACGCTGCCCCCCTCGAAAATGCTTTGCCGAAACACCTCTCAAATATTCACCGACACCCAGACGTACCCAAGGGGGGTTCGGTCTCACATTCGCAACAAATGGGTCCTGGTCTAGCTGGCCCGCGACATTCTCAGTCTTGGCTTCAAAAATGTCTTACGACTACCCCCCCCCCCGAATTGTAGTTGTTAATACCATGCATCATTCACATATGCGTACACAGGGGGGGGGGGGGGGGTTGGGGGTTCAAACCCCACCCCCCCCCCCCCCCCCCGCCCGCCACTTGACCCAAAAATGGATCTTTTGGGGGGTTTGAACCCCCCCCCCCCCCCCATTTGCAAATTTTAGCCGGTCTCGAGACTACTTTTAAGCGGTCCCGACCATCTAAAACCAGGTCTAGACAGACTAAAACCTGGTCTTGACCGACTAAAACCCGGTTAACAGACACCCCCACCCCTGGGAGGTGTTTACTGCTTTGAAGGTACTTGGTCTCGGTCTCGATATTTTTTGAAATCTTGACTGACTAAAACCCGGTCTCAGCCCCAAAACTTGCGAAGATATCCGGCCTCGGCTTCGATAAATTTTAACGGACCCCCCCCCCCCCCCCCCCCACCCATGGGAGGGGGTTTACAACTTTGAAGTAGTCTTGATCTCGAAGATTAAGGACTGGCCCCGGTCTTCGTCTCGTCTTCGTTTTGAAAATGTCAAAAATTCTCAGTCTCGGATTCGAAAACATTTGCAATGACTACCCCCCCCCCCCCCCCTCGCCAAGTCTCGATCTCGAAAATTGAGGACTAATTGCCCCGGTCTCCGTCTCTAATTCAAATTTCATTTCAAATTTCAAAAACTCTGGGTCTCACATTCGCAACAAATGGGTCCTGGTCTAGGCTGCAAACATTTTGGGCCGGATCTGGTCTTGAAAATGTCGTAAATTCTCAATCTCAAATTTCTTACGACAACCCGGGCTACCCCCCCCCCCCCCTCAAATTGTTGTTGTTAATATGCATCATACATTACCTTGCATCTGTTCATGTTAGTGGTCACATTTGTGAAAAGAACATTGTATTACAAAATAAAGAAAAATGAGTGGCTGCCTGGCACACGATATTCACTAATGCAAATTTACAACATGTACAACATAACGCGTGGACGCCAGTTCTCCAGAGTTACATAACTTGGTGAATGAATTAATGAATCTACGTAATTATTCCAAGAACAAAAAGACAACAGAAATAGCAAAGAATACTTAGAATTGCTTTCCCAAAATAGCTCATAAAGATTCCCTGCGTACGGAATGCTAATTATCTTGAAAACTGACGATTTCATTTTCGAATGCACAGTACATGGCTTCACATGCAGTGCAACGCAACTCAATGGCAATGCACCTACTCGCGCAACGGGGCCGGATCGGGATCGACGCCGTACTGTCGGCGTGAAGTTCTGACAAAATTAGGGCCAAACCGGGCAGGATCGAGCAGCTCGATCTGCATAATTATTTTTTAAATAAAATAATGCGCAAAACTCAACAACGGGTAATTTTTTTAATTTCGTGCACGACATAAAGGTCATATTAGCTATGTTATATCAATCAACTAACTGCGATAAATCTGTCATTTTCGGCGACTCAGAGTCAGATACGTCGACTGCCTGTCATTAGCCGTATTGGCGAATCTTTATTCGTCAAAAAGCGTCCTTTTAAGCTGAAAACAAAAAATCACCTACAATAAATTAATTTTTGCTCGCGGCCCTGAATTTGGCATTTTTTTTAGTTCGCAAAGCGCGTTTAGACGGCGACGAAAATTATAGCTCGGCCAGAGGCGGAAGCTCGCAGTTGCGGCCAGCGAATTCACTCCCCCTCTAAAAATTAATTATTTTTTAACCACTCGGACGGCGGTCACGGGCGCGACTCGAGCGGAGATATAGCAGAAGCATAATTCGAAGCGTTGTACGTGTGCGTTTTCCCCGGCGGCGATCGAAAATGGACGGAAAGGGGCGTATTTTCTAATATGTTAGGGCCGAGCCGATAATTACACTCCCACCGGGGAGGGAAGAGCCGGCCCCGAAAAGCTCCTCTTAGCCATCCCGACGACGACCGCGACTCGAAGGGTGATACGTCACGATACCGAGTTTGAGACGTCGCCCGTCCATCGAACCGCCCGGCGGCGATCGAGGGCGGGCGGGAGCCGAACGGACGTGTTTTTGTGACATGGCCTGGGATACCCCCCCTAGACCCCCCTCTTCTATTCTGAGAAAATTATAAGGTGGTCTGTACGAGTCATCCAGCCCACCTAATAAAACATGTTAGATTATTTCAAAAACATGCAGTAGCGTAATATCATCGCGGGAAAATCATATTTATGATTTTCTCTGATCATAATACGCGATAACATAATGCAATTGTCGACCGTAAAATAATAACAAACAGGCCACGTGTATGCACGGTGCTCGGCGATCAGAGCTAGAGCACCTTTTAGCCCGGCACGGGGCGGCAGGCTTGGCGCTTGGCGATGAATATTGCGCTAGGCGGCACACTTGGCGGGGGAGGATTACGCTTGAAACTCTACCAACTCATACGCTTGGTGGTGCTGCCAAGTGTTTTATTCACTGCCGAGAGCGTTGTTTTCTATATCTACCATGCAGGTATTTATTATTTTATATACTATGGGGGTGTTTCACAAAGATCCGACATTGAACTTGACTCTAAGTTGGAAAGTATGGAAAGCCATTGGTAGCCTTGGAATATATTCATTTATAAGCAAATATGCAAGTATTTAAGACGTTTCAAATATATTACATAAAGAACATGAAGTTTTCTTGATAATAGACAAATATGAATGATTAGAATATTTGTCAACAACATTTTATGCCTTTTTAAAGGACTTTACACAAAATTTAAATGAAACTAACAGCTTTCCATACTTGTTATGTCCAACTTACAGTTAAGTTTAACATAGAATCTTTTTGAAACACAGAATCTTTGTGAAACACCACCAAATGAGGTCCCCCAATTTGCATTTTGAAAATCATAATTATATTTCATAATTTGTTAGTATATTGATTACTTAAATTTTGTAATTTGCATGTTATGAAATCAATGCTTTCATTTTATTCATTGTGGTAGTGGGAACCTACAGTATCTTTAGTCTGCATTTTTATTTCTCTTTTCTATTTGTTTTGCCATTGAAAATGTAAAGCAGGAAGAATGAGCTGGCGGCTCTCTTCAGAAAATATGGGCGCATTCGTGATGTCTATATACCTCTGGATTACCGTACTCATCAACCAAGGGGATTCGCCTACATAAAATATCCTTCTTTAAATCAATGGCATTACTGCAGATTTTAGTCTTTACTTTTTAAATCTTTTAAATTTTGTCATATTTTTGTTGGTATAAACCCAACACGCAATGTTCCTTGGTTTGATATATTAAAGTGATTTTCTTTAATAATCTATTCCACCACGGGGGTATTGCATAAAGAGATGCGATTAACCGCAAACTTGCGATTGATCACAAGTCGGACGCAAAATTGCGATTGAACCAGGTCAGAAAATATCGCAAAGTTGGGATTGATCACAAGTCAGAAAATATGCGCGCATTTAGGCGCACTTTCTGATTTGCAATCAATCACAACTCTTTATGTAGTAGAAATATGACTCACATTCTTCATACCGGTACGTAGATGCAAAACAGACTAGTTCTGTTGTGTACTCTGCAGACCCTTAACTTCATAAGCACAGATTGATAGAGTAATTATGGAAACAATTCTGGAAACCTATTTTTCTGATACTTTGTTCTGAATTTTCTACTTTTTGGAGGAATGAAAACTTTTCTGTCATTTGTTAGAAAATCATGTTTGGGTGATGGTTCCCTTTAGCTTTACCTTTTTATTATCTTTATTTCAATTGTTTGTTTCTGTTATTTGTGTTTTTTTTTTAAGTCTCAAGTTCTTGGTTGTCATGGCAACACACCTTGCACAAGTCAAGCCAGTCTTGGTACAAGTCTACTACAACAACCATGCAGTATTGATAGCCATGGCTGCCACGTGTGTAGAGGGTGGATGGATGAAACAAGTTTAAATGTAATCAGACTACTTCATTTCATAAAAAAATAAAATAAAGAGTTAAACAAGCTCATGAGCTTATAAATGTGTTTGCTTCAAAACCAGTTTGGTTCTTGTATTTCGCTATATTTTCAATTGTTATTAGATGGAGGAATATTAAAGGAATATTCATTTTTTGTGCTAGTTTGAAGTTTGACTAATCAATACCTCTTACTGAATAATAAGACCTGATGAAAACTAGGTATATTTAATGAACCCAATATCGGCCTGCAATTGAAAGAAGAAAATGGAATGGAATGGAATGGTGATGGTGATGGTTACAAGTGGTAATTTTGGGAGTAGGGAATTTATAATTTTTTTTAAAACCTGTCGGGAAAGGCCAATTTTACTTGTAAAATGTTAATTATAAAAGGTATGTCACATGTGCAATCATAAAACATTTGCTAATATTTCATCTGTTAACCTTTTACATTTAAAAAACTGGCAGCGACTAGTAAATCAAGGGATCAATTAGGGGGGGGGGGGGGGTGGGAGGGGGGGTTGTCTGAATTGTTTCAATCAATTTTATTGATAAATGTGTTGTAAAATCAGCTTAATTTTTGTACGAGATAAAATTGTATTCTTAGCCAAAACCACCAAGATTCCTTAACCAGTCTAGATATCCACGTTTGATCAATTTTGCTGATAAGTATTCCTTAAATTAATTAATTCTTATATGAGATAAAAATTGTATTCTTAGCCAAAACCACCAAGATTCCTTAACCAGTCTAGATATCCACGTTTGAAGATATGCAAGATGCGGAAGATGCTTTATACGCCCTAGACCGCTATCTGTTCTTCGGCAGGAAGCTGATCATACAGTATGCCGAGGGAGAGCGCAGAAGTGAGTGCCTAATATGGTATTGTTGTCGTTTCTTTTAAAAACTAGTTTGCTAACACATTCAAATTTAATTGTTTAATATTATTGATGAACTGTTTTCCCTTTTTCCCTATCTCCACAAGTTTAAACTAAATTACTAAATTCTGGACAGCCAGTTTATTATTTTTCTATTCACTCTGTAAATATATTATATAAATGATGTGTGATGCGCACAATTTTGAATTCCATGTACCCTTTGGCCTGGATTCACTAAGCAGGTTTGTAGGAAGTTTGTACAAACCATGGTTCTATGGGTTTATATTCACTTGGTCTAATACCACTTGGTCTAATCATCAGTTCGTCTAACTCCACTTCGGCTAAACCCATTTGGTCTAATCATCACTAGGTCTAATGCCCATTTAGGCAATTGCCGTTTCGTCTAATCACCAAATGGGCCAATTGTCACTTCGTCTACTTCTTTTTTTCCTCGTTTCGTCTATTATCACTTCATCTAATACCAGTTCGTCTAATTCTCAGTTAGGCTACTCTTCACTTGGTCTATTTGCAATTCATCTAATTACCGTTTGGTCTATAACCATTTGGTCTAGTATCCAATTAGTCTCGACCATTTCGTCTATTACCATTTCGTCTAATACCAATAGGTCTATTTTCCACTTGGTCTAAAGCAGTTCGTCTAATGCCATTTCGTCTAAACACTATTTCGGCTAATGACCATTAAGTCTAATTCTCATTTGGTCTAACGATCGCACACACTGACCTCTGTGATGGCCACTGCCTGCATACCGTATGAAAAATTCCATGGGGCTGTAATTATAGCTCTATGGATATTTAGCCACAGCGGTTTCACTAGATGAAACCTGTGTATAAGAGAAAACTAATTGGCCGCTACAATCAGGTGACCTTCATAGACAAGTCCCAAAATATCGTTCGTACGCTCACCACCCAAGGGAAAATAGATATGTGGCCACTATAAACAAGTGAACTTTATAGACGAATTTCATCAAACAGTGTACATTGACCACCTAAAAGAAAACAAGATAGTAAACAAATATACCATGCACTGAGAGCCTCTAGTTGAAATTATGGATTCTGAGGTGACAGGAAAAGCACCATGTTCTGAGGGTCGTAGACCCGAAGAACATTCGCATAATCATAACCATCGCAAAAATAAATGATTTCAATTAAATTAAAGAAAAATATAAAGAAAAACAAAGCATTGATCATGGAACCATCACTGTACTGACTATGTTCTGTTTGTGACACTGACCCCCTTTGCGCAATAGTCCTGGCGCAGAGCGCGTATTGCGCTATCTTTCCATTCATGGTTCCGCGCCTTAACAACTAATGCGCACCCAAATGCAAAACGCGCGCATCAAAGTGAATAATTAACCTGCTTTACATTACTACACACGTGTAATTGTATGGAGAAACTAGTTTTACATACAGCTAGTGTAGTGCACACCGCGGCCAATTTTCTAATGACGAATTAGTGTCACGACCACAGATGCACAATGTGCATCATTGTCGTGATTTTTAAATTTGAATACCGCTACGTTATACATGAAATGCATCTCTAGAATATTCTTTGGAACTTATTGATATTCACGGGTGAAAATATACTGTATTTCTTTTTAAATAACTCTTTGAGAAATCTCGTCGAGCATCTTTCGCAAGCTAAAACAAGACCTCTGCTCGCGAGGAAGTTTTATAACACGCATCTCTATGGGCTCAATATGATCACCCGGCGTCTATGACGTCATTCATGGAATAGCATTTACTATTCCACGAATGACGTCACGCATAGCACATTTTTCTCCATGGGCATTACTATGTTTGGTCACATGACGCTATGTAGACCAATCACTGAACAGGATTTCATTAATGTAGGATGTTATAATCAGGTACGTACATTACCTTAAAAAAAAACGGTGTTTATTTATGTTGGGATAAGGCAAATTATTTAATATAATCAAATTACCCAACCTAAGAATCATTCATTGATAAATTAACGCAGTGCCCACTGCTATTATGTGAATCGAACCAGCCATAATAACCATTGGGCAATCTCGGTGGTCTAGTGGTATGACGCCTGTCTAGCAATCAGGAGGTTGTGGGTTCGATTCCTACCCGAGTCCGCCTGTGATATTTTTTCACAGCGGCTCAAACACGCACTGAACATTCGGTGTTTATTTATGTTGGGATAAGGCAAATTATTTAATATAATCAAATTACCCAACCTAAGAATCATTCATTGATAAATTAACGCATTGATAAAGGTTCCATAAAGTCGTATATCGTCAAACAGGGGCGTAGACAATGGGGGGATGAGGGGGATGCAACCCCCCACCCAAGGTGGGGGGGGGGGATGACATGTACAATTATCCCCCCACCAGCTTTTAGGGAAGGATATTTTTGTGTGTTTGTATCTGTATACGAGTGGGAAAGAAAAAATTTGTTGTATGAGATTGTTAATTCCAACGTTAAAAACGTAATTTATACATCCACTTTTAATTTTCGCTGCGCACTTCGCGCGCGAACATTATTATCTCAGTTTGTTGTGTAACCTGCGTATGGTCTGGGGTGAGTTTTTTTTCCTTCTATGAATGTTAAGCTCGAATTTCCTTTCTAGGTAAGCACCAGATTGCACAATTTCATGTCCAAAAATGAAATTACTTACTGACTTACTTGACTTAGGTGCACAGGACGGTGTGTCCCTTCGCTCCCCTACGAGAGATTCTGTTCCACTCAGGTCTGTTCTGGGCTATGAGCTCTGCCTCGTGTAAGGGTAGTCCCACGTCGTTCTGGGCTTGGTCTCTCCATCTCGTAGGAGGGCGTCCCGGGGGTCTACGTGCGTCAAAGTCATTTCTGTATGCTTGGTATGGTAGGCGGTGATGCGGCATGCGGACAACATGCCCAAACCATTTCAAGCGTCGCTTGGTTATCTCTTCACAGATGGTGTTTGTGATGTTCAGCCTTTGTCGGATTTCTTCATTTCTCACCCTGTCCATTAGGTGAACTCCCAAAATGGTCCGGAGACACCTCATTTCAAAAACCTCAAGCTTCTTTCTGTCTGATTTACGCAAAGTCCAGGATTCCGCTCCATATGTAGCAATAGGGAGAATGAGGGCTCTGTATATTCTAACTTTAAGCGTTCTTGATATGTCTTGGTTGGACCAGATGGTACTTTTTAGCCTTCCAAATGACCAGGCTGCCAGTCTAACTCTCCTCTTCACATCTTCTTCTATGTTAGGAACTATGCTACCAAGGAATACAAACTTGTCCACTTTCTGAAAATGAAATAGTCGGGCTTAATATTAACTGTAACTGGGATGGTGTGTAATGATTTGATCGATCAGGAATTTAAAATATAAACAGTCTCAATAGAAAAAGAAAAGAAAATACTTTGGCAAGTAGTTTGTCACCTATCTTCCAATGGCAATATTAAGCTTGCCACTGTTTAAGCTTTAATGCTTTAATAAAGACAATTTATCAAACAAGTTTCATGAGCAACATTTGGCACGCACAAAAAACGATGTCTACTAGCAGGGTTCATTTGACTACAGAGAGGAGCAAACATGATTCACAGGACATTCCCTCTTTTGCAAGCCAAATTTCAAAAGTTGCGAGGTTATTGTCTTATATGAAAGAAAATGTTATTTAATAGCATGCCTGAAAAAATTAGGGCTTGACATCTCTTTTTCGTGGAGTTATAGACCTAAAACTAATAAACCGTCGTCCAACAGTTAATTGTGCATTATACGTATATTCACCCAGTGAGGAAGATCGTACACGGATTCCACGAAGTACCACAACGCTATGCTTGACCCCTACGTGACCCGCGTACAAATAAGAATAGCATGACCACACAATAGGCAAAATAACCAAACCTCGCTTAAACTGACTACATGTAATTACATATTCTTCATTTTTTAGATTTGTTTCTGTGACATACCTTTACAAATGTCAGCTTCACAATACCTTTACAAGAATAAGTACAATATAGTTGTAATATTATGCTAGATCAATATGGATCAATATCTGATTACCCACCCATTTAGGCTTCCTTTTGTTCACTATCTCTTGTACACTCCCTGTCCCATTCATTTGTCTATGTTGCTTCCCTACATATCATCACCTACTGGGTCCTCATCCTTTTCACTCTCTCCTTTGAACTCGCTATCCTATTCATCCGATCCTGCAACACACTTCACTTTCTTTGTCCTAATCCTCTCCTCCCATCCCCTACACACATAATCCCCTCTATTCCTCCCCTCTCAGTGCCCCAGTGCACTCCCACACCTCATCAACTGTCTTTTGTTCACATGTCTCTTTCCATTTCTTGATTTATTTCTTTGATCCTCCCTACCTCTATTCTTCTCTAAGCCTTACACTCTCATCACATTTTCTTTGACTGCAGCCACTTAAGGACCCTCCCATTCCTGTTTGACCTGATTGGTCAAGCAGTCCTGACACTCACCCACTCACAGTTGCTTTCATTGTTTTGTGTCTCCGCCTCCTTTCCTCTTTCCAGCCCCCCTTCCATACATGTGTTTATGTTGGTATATATATTTTGTGTTTTTTCTGTCGTAACTGTCATTTGTGCCCTGACGAAGATTCTGCTTGGATCGAAAGCTAGGCTGTATACCACTCTCATTATGCTAAATCAGTTAAACTCTTTTATTGACCGATATATAGTCTGATGGAGGGACGCATTCGCTTTCATTTGTATTATAGAATCCAAATTATAGAGCTGTTCGATCTGATTTTTTTTGTGTGTGTTTCATTCATCCCCATCCGTCAACTGGAAACTGTTCAGACGTTTTGTCAAAGAGGGCCTGTCCCTTTAATATTAAGATATTTCACACACATTGATAAATTATAGGGTAACATTATGCTTACACAAAATATCATTGTATTACACTCGTTATTTAGTTGTAATTTTAACTTGTCTAGTTTCGTACGGGTGCATAGGATCTAACATGGGTTGACACTTCTTGAACAGGGGCCGCGGAACCGGGTGGGGGGGGGGGCTGGGGGGTGCAGCCCCCACTTTTTTTGGCCATCTAAACAAAGAAATACATAAACATAACATAACACACTATATAACAATTCAAATGTGGTCAGCCCCCCCCCCTCTTTCAAAACTTTTCTGCGGCCCCTGTTGAACTTACTGGACACTAGGGGTGTCGATTTCGGGAGCATTTACCTCCCGGGACTCGCGCTAAATTTTCGGGCGAGTCACGGGTACCCGAAATTTACCAATTTGTTGATTTCGCTATCGACATGTCACGCCAGCTGGGAAAACATGTTCATTCAAGTGACAAAAATGCAGCGCATTTTTGTCACTTGAATGAACTTGATAACTCTTGCGTTCAATGAGGGGACTTTTGCTTTTTTTTCGGGATATCGAGTATTGATTTTTGCGCCCGGGACTCGACATTTTTCGGCGGGACCCGGGTACCCGTGACTCGTCAACAGCACTACTGGACACTATTACTGACACTGAATTACAATTATCAAACTTTACACCAACGTAACATTAGACCTTTAGACCAAATGGTCATTAGACTAAATGGGCATTAGACCATGTGGTCATTAGCCCAAGTGGGACATTAGCCCAAGTGGGAGTAGTCCAACTGTCAATTAGACCAAACGGGAAGTTGATGAAATGGTGATTAGACCAAGTGATGAACTGCCCATCTGGATATAGCCGAAGTGGGTGTAGCCTAAATGGGTATTAGACGTAGTGGTATTAGACGAACTGCTAAATAGTCGGAGTGATATTAGACGAATCGAATATTAGACAATCTGGTGTTTAGACAAAATGGCATTAGACTAAGTGGTGTTGGACCAAGTGGATATTAGACAATAAGGGTATAGCCTAAATTGTTATTAGACGAACCAGCTAATGGACCGAGTGGTTGTAGACGAAATGGGATTAGACTATGTAGGATTAGACGAAGTGGATATTAGACGAAGCGGGGTTAGACCAAGTGGCGGTTTACCGTTCTATGGAGGGCTATTTGTAAATTGATGGAGAAAAAATGTAAGCTCCTTACTTGTTAACAATGTTGATGGTACACATTTACAAAATGCACCAAATAAATGTTTTTCTTCTCACATGGTGAGATTTGCTGGTTAGCAAGCACTAGCAGTCATATCATTAGAAATTATATGTCTCTCATCTTCCTGTCGACACCTACGTCAGGGAAAATATGTACATGCACTGTGTATATCTTTATGCGTATGAGGCAGCTTCACGGAAATTTTGTAGCCAATTAACAGTGTCGGGGTCCAAGTTGTTTAAATCTGGATTTGGGTGGCCAGGTGGGCGAAGGATTTTGTACTCTTCAATGATGTGGGAGGCAGTCTGCTCGGGTGCTCCACATGTGCAAGCCGGAGAAGGTCTGAGTCCCTAGCGGTGCATGTTGGCGTTAAACCTGCCGACCCCTGTGCGGAGCCTGTTGAGGGTGACCCAATCCTTTCGGGGTAGATCCGCGCCTGGTGGTAGTTTTGTGTTTGGGGTCACTGTGAATTGAGGGGGTCTGCTGCCAGCTGTCCTTGCATGCGGTGAGGGTGTTGTGGGTGCCTTCCCGCAAGGTGTCAGCATGGCGACTGAACGGTCTGCGTGAACTTGGGCGTTGACGGCCCGGTTGTGTGTTCTAGGTGGTACGGTCTTGGAGGGCCTTGTTAACTAGTTGTTGAGTAAAGTGTTCTCTGCGGAGGGCGTGGGGTGCGATACCAGCGAGCACTGGTAAGAGGTCAGTTGGTGTGGGTCTGAGGCATCCTGTGATGATCCTCGTAGTCTTGTTTAGGGTGGTGTCCAATTTGGGTGTGTGTGAGCTGCGTCACCATGCAGGGGCAGCATACTCGGCAGCACTGTAGACTAGTGCGAGAGCGCCAGTACGAAGCGTGGGAGTTTTAGCACCCCAGGTGGTGCCCGCAAGGCAGCGGAGTAGGTTGTTCCTAGATGAAACTTTGGCTCGGAGTGAATCTAGGTGTGGTTTGAAGGTCAGCTGTCTGTCTAGCTTTACTCCAAGGTATGTTGGGGTGGGGGTGTAGGGCAGTGGGTTCCCGTTGACTTTGACCGTGAGCTGGCGGTTTGCTTCTTTGGTGTTTAGGTGGAAGGCAGTTGCAGTTGTTTTTGCAGCGCTCAGGTAGTTGGCGATCTTAGCCATGTCAGATGTTAGGACGTCTTCAACTTTTGACCAGATTTTGTCTGAGTGGAAGAGAGCAAGGTCGTCTGCGTAGCCGTACTGTCGTCCGGCAGTCTTGGGCATATCACTGATGTAAATGTTGAAGAGCGTTGGTGCCATGACTGAATCTTGGGGGAGTCCGTTTCTGAGACGTCGGGGGCGACTGGACTGTCCGTCGCTGGTCTTCAGGACAAAGCTGGGTTAGATAGGATGTTGGTAATAAATCCTACTAGGTGGCGGTCTGGTACCATCTGGAGGAGCTTCAGGGTGAGTCCCTGGTGCCACACGGTGTCGTAGGCTGCAGTTAGGTCGACCAGGATGGCACCAGCCTTGTGGCGTCTCTCAGAAGTTGGGGGTCGACGATGGGTTCAAGCCGGGCTAGTCCTTGAGGAGTCTTTCGAGTAGCTTGAAGGGGATGCGGAGGAGAGAGATTGGTCTGTAGTTCTTGGGGTTGCCTAAAGGCTTGTTTGGCTTGGGTAAGGCGATGATGGTTGCTTTGCACCATATCTTGGGGATGGACTGGTGGGTGAGGCAGGATGAGAAAGGTAGGCGGAGCCATTCCAGACATTTTGGTCCGCAGTGCAGTAGGAACTCGGGAGGTAGGTTGTCTGGTCCTTGAGCCTTTCTACTTTTCAAATGTTTGATGGCAGTGGCAATCTCATCGGGGTGATGACAAGAGTCCATCCACTCCTGGGGCCTGCCAGAGTTTGGTGGTTTCTTGTTTGATGTGACGAGTGTGGTTCTTGTCTGCGTCTTTGAAGCGGCCGTTCTCGAGGAGCTGTTTGAGTTTGAGTTTAGGTTAGCGGTCACGGGGCATTGTTTTGGCTTGGGACTTCTGCCGGTGAGGCGATTGAGCATTTTCCAGGCCAGTCTGCTGGAGTGGGTTAACTGAAACAAATAATTATAGACCCATCTCTGTGTTACCAGTTATAATGAAAATAATGGAAAGAGTTGTACATGACCAATTACATGCTTATTTTATTGAATAATGATATGTTTACCCCTAAACAATCTGGATTTAGGAAGGGGCATAGCTCAGACACAGTATTAACATTTTTTACAGACTATGTATACAGAAAAATGGACCAAGGTCAATTAACTGGCGCAATCTTCTTAGACTTGCGTAAAGCCTTCGATACAAATAACATATGTATGGTATTCAGGGTCATGAACTGGCCTGGTTTAAAGATTATTTATATGGCCGCAGACAAACAACGGTGGTTGGTAAAAACGAATCAAACTGGGGTGTAATTAATACAGTACCACAGGGATCTACAGCCTTGGAAACAATTATTAGACCAAGCACTTTTTGATCAATTTGTTCGAAGTGTTACAGCTATTTTGTTCATTATATAATATTTTAAAGAAAAATTAGTTAATGACATACCCAAAGGGGTATACCATATTTGCCGGTGTATAAACCGCACCCCCATTTTTTCAACAATTAAAAAAAAAAAAGTAAGGTTAATACGCTATAAACCGCACCCGTGTATTAAAGGGACTTAGTAACATTGTCCAAATCCTCAAAGTAAATTTTTAATTCTAGCGGTTCCCTTATAACGTGTTGTATTCGTATTAACAATAAAATCATGGGACCGGTCTCGGTTTGTCAAATTTCCCTTTCGTTACAAAGATATGTATGATTGAAGTATTCAGATAAGAAAAACTCCGGGCGAGTTTTTCTTCTGTGTACAAAGTGAGTGCAGTGCACTTTGCATTATCGCTCATTACTTGGCCATACAATGTCCATTTGACTTGAAATTTTCACACAATACCCTGTGGACATATAAGATAACAACAATATACATTGCATCAACCATTCATCACTTTTTGCACATGTCAACAAAGTTACTAGATCCCTTTAACCGCACCCCCATTTTTGCAAAAAAAAATTTGGAAAAAAGGTGAGGTTAATACACCAGCAAATACGGTAGTCAATGGTTTAAGTGATACCTACCACATATTTTCTGCCTTCAATTTTATTAAAAACATGAATTTTATACAAATTGTATGGGTTTTGTCCATTCCTTCCATGTACACTAAAGGTATGGGTTGTATATACATTTTTAAAGACAAAGTGCAACATTTGTTGATTTTTTTCCTGTAAGTTGTGATTATATCAGAGACAGGTCTCCCCAGTTCCTTAGTGTAACTTGTCTTAGCACTTTGATTCTTGGTGAGAGTTGCCAAAAGGCATAAAACTCTGATGGAGAAGCAAATAATATTTGGATGCTGGCTGCCTGTGCTTTAGGATAGAGTCTATCTTCACCTGGTCTTACTTCTTTGATAAGAGCGATTGACTGCCACTTGGCAACTCTAATCAATAATTAATTTACTCATAAACAAGCCCTACAAAGAATGGAAAGACATTTCTATGATATAAGCACTACTTGCAGAAAAAAATCTTTAAATGTTCCACTATGCGTTTAAAACGTGTGTATAAAACCCATACCTTTTTATGGTAAAAATCCATGCAACTATTCATCTTGTTTTCTTCAAATTCAAGACATCAAATCTGTTGTAGGCATTCCTAATACCATTGACTATATCCCCTTTGATATTTTAAGGGGAGGGCCAATGTCGAAAAAAGTGACTTTAGGTTGCCAGATCTCCACAACAAGTTTAAACCGATTCTAATTGCAAGTATTTTTAATAAAGCAACATAATTCAGAGGTCTACCTCAAATTTTTTGTTGCGAACACCTCCAAATCCAAGATGGCGTCCAAAAAGGCAGCCGTTTTGTATTGCTATAGATAATTGGCGAGATTTCCCAAACGACACCTTATATCAAGATTATTCTGCAATCATATTAAAGACAATTAGATTTCCTATAACCTGATACCAAACACCGTGAGGTTTAGGATATGTATCACGGTCATTTTTAGCCCCAAACTCAAATTTTATGAAATTTTCCCCCCAAATATGAAATTATTGATTTACATAATTACATATAAATCGATAATTGTATTAGCAGTCAATATAATACTTTTCAAAAAACTGTCCAATGATATCGACAATACACCCTGAAAATTTCAAGTGTATACCGTATCTGAACAACAAGTTATAGTACTTTGAAGTCAGCATTAGCTATCCACAAAATGGGTAGTTTTGCATGATTTCTCATGCTATACAGGGTGTCTCAAAAATGTGTAATCTTAATAAGAGGATTTGTATACCAAATGATTGCGTCAATCTCGGGACACCTTCAGTTCCAGTTATGAACAAATACAAAAAGAAACACACTTTCTTGTAATATGATGAATATTTCACCATCATTATGTATAGTCCGCGTAGATGTTGTGTCTGTCCTGTATTTGCTTAACTGCATTTATCATAAATCAAACGCTAAACATGAACTTAATTCCACTCCACATGAAGCATTCCAGTCAGCTGCATACTGACGCGCATGCCATGCATATTGCGAATTCGAATCATACTGGGTGTCAATGATGTGTTTAAAACAGTATCAAGATCATGCTCATTATCTTTAATAAGTGTCTTACTGAAGGACTGAAGTACACAATATTCGGGACATACTGTAATATGTGCAGAGCGTATCTAGCTTCGAACACCATCTTGATCGCGAGGAACGCACCCTTCATGCCCCTCATATCTTATTACATCCATAGAGGTCTATACAATTTGTCTGACTCAGTATTAAAACAAAACAATCTCAATTGCTAAACTAATATGCACAACACGAAAAGCCTCAGCAAGCCGAATGTTTTTTTTTGCACTACACTGTACTCGTGTAACCATGGTAACAACAGCCGATTATGAACAAAGATATACCAAATCAACAAATATTTACTTTAAAAACTTAAAAATAGCAGCTATAGGGTGTTATTTTACATGTGATTTGTTTTCCTCCATGCTCACGCGAAAATTAGTGTGCATAATGCGGCTTGTAGTAGCAAAATATATGATTTATTATATTTCTATTGTTGTTGTTACTACGGTTACAAATGTACATGGTGGTACAAAAAGTTACCCTAAGATAAACCTAATAGCCTATTCAAAGTGTTTTCCGAACCCTGAAAAAGTCTAGCTAACTGTGGTGTTCCGAATAATAATCATGTTAAAAACATAATTATCAAGATATGGTCGATCCAACTGTAAATGACGAGCGCCTCCCATTCGAATATTGCACTCTGCACTTTGCATGATGGATTTATTATTGCAGTGAAATTACCGATACACCATTTTCGTGTACTATTGCAAACCGATGGCGGCATATTTATGACATAAAAGAAGAAAACTGAAGGTTTTGCTAAAAAATGGTATCAACAATATGTCATTATTTAGGAGATATTCTTGAATAAAGTCCGTAAACAAGAATTACATTTATTGGGGCACCCTGTATAGTGTTCGAAATCGTACAAATTGGCTGTATTTGTCGATATCAAATGCTGAGTTCCAAGAACTATAACTTTTTGTTCAGATACAATATACACTTGAAATTTTTAGAGAGTATTGTTAATATAATTGGACAGTTTTTCGAAAAGTATTAATTCAACTGCTAATGCAATTATTGATATATGCCGAATTATGTAAATCAATAATTTCATATTTTGGGGAAAAAATGCCTAAAATTTGAGTTTGGGGCTAAAAATGACCGTGTTACATATTCTGAAACCCATTGTGTTTGGTATCAGATTATAGGAAATTTGATTGTTGTTAATATGACTGCAAAATCATGCCTATTCCAGGTGTTGTTTGTGAAATATTGCCAATAATCTATAGCAAGTCAAAACGACTACTTTTTTGGACGCCATCTTGGATTTGAAGGTGTTCGCAACAAAATTTTTGAGGTAGACCTCCGAATTAATTTGTCTCACTAAAAATACTTGCAAATAAAATTGGTTTAAACTTGTTGTGGAGATCTGGCAACCTAAGTCCTTAAGGAAGCCACTTTTTCGATGTTGGCCCTCCCCTTATTTTATGAACTTTTGTTTCTTTGAAATGTAATTAAAGTGACAAAATAGTGTAAAACATCTAAAAAAAAATGAGCAAAAAGTGCTTGGTCTAATAATTGTTTCCAAGGCTGTATATTGGGACCACTTCTATTTACTATTATGGTGACTGATCTCCCTAAGGTTGTAACTAAATGTGAAATTATCTTATACGCAGATGATGCTGTAATATATTTTAGCAGTAAACACCAAGATGAAATAGAGAAGGTTTTGAATCAAGAACTGAAAAGTGTTCAAGAATGGGTACAAATAAATAAACTTGCTTTAAATCCTATTAAAACTGAATTTATGTTATTTGGATCCACAAACAAATTATCAAAAATACAGGAGCCTATACAAATTAAATTGGACGATTATCAAATTGTACAAGTGGATACCTTTAAATATTTGGGCGTATACTTAGATTCCACACTAAATTGGAAAGAACATGTGACAAACAAAGCATAAAAGTAGGAACAAGAATTGCCCTTCTTGGTCGCTTGAAAAGATATTTACCTGTTGAAGGATTAATACTTCTTGCAAGTGCCCTGGTTTTACCCCTTTTTGAATACTGTAGTAATGCCTGGTCTAATTGTTCACAAGGTACAAATGACATACTTATACGCCAACATAAAAGAATGGCAAGAATGGTTTTGGGTGTCGAGATGCGTACCCCAACAAAGGAAGTTTTAGACCGCTTACATTGGTAAGCATAGAAGAAAGGTGGATTTTTAATAAATGTAAAATGGTTTTTCATTCATTAAGTGACCAAGCACCAATGTATTTATCTACACTGTTTATTAAATTACAATCTGTACATACTCATAATACAAGAAATGCAGACAACAAGGGTGTAATTCTACTAAAAGTTAAAACTCAAATGGGTAAAAATAGTTTTTCTCACTCAGGAGCAGTCTTATGGAATCATCTACCAAACATTATTAAATTAGCTCCTTCCAAAATTGTTTTTGTTAATTTATATTGGCGCATGTTGAAAAATAATAATTGACATTTATTTTAAATGATTTCAGTTAATTGGTCACAGGTATTCTTTCAATGTTGAATTTCTTTTTGTAAAAATATATATTTTGTACTTCTTTGTTTATGTATATTTGTGTTGTATATTATGTTGTAGGGCCTCTGTGAAAAACAGTGCTCCGATCACTGACAGAGCTACCTAATGAAATAAAACGAATAAATAAATGAATTTAAAAAAGCCGAATGGTGTGGGGCTTGTAGACATTGGTGACTAACTCCTTCGACTGATGTTGCTGTCCACTCCTGGCTTGAGTCTGGAGGGCACGAGGCTATTGTGTTCCATTTGGCAGAGTTCCAAATGAAGGTGGCGATGCCATGAATGTCGCTCTCGGTGTGAGCGGCTAGGGTGAAACCGGAGATCTTTAGGTGGAAGTTTTCCTTAGTGTGAGTTTCTTATAGTAGTATAGCACTAGGTGTGTGCTGTTGGAGAAGATGTTCGATGATGTTGATCTTGGCCTTAGTGAGGCCTTCCACATTCAGCTGCATGATGGTGATGCCGTCCCGTATGACATCAGATGATGCCCGCCCTGACAAGGGCGCGTGTTGTGGGTTGGCGCCAGGCTGCATGCTTCAAAGTGTAGTTGGTCTGATGTGGTGCGTTCAAGTAACGCAGGCAAGGGTGCTACTATGCAGTGAAGTCACGACGCCGTCGTTGACTCGTTGTTATCATTCGCCTGATGTACAGTTTCCAGGATCCACCACGAGGCGGTTGACAACTTAGACCCCCACTGTGTATATCATTTTACATAGAACTAAATTACAAACTAAAGGGGGTCCTTTGAAGAAATGCTTCATTGGAACGTGCACATGTAAAAGCAACAGGAAAACAAGTATTCCATTTCTTTCATTGACTGTGGTATACATCTAAAAATATTGAATTACATCCTAGTACTCATCTCTGCCCAAAGAAATCCCTCATTGGTTAATTTCTTCATTATGTAACAAATTGCATTCTTTCAGATCGTATTCTGCAGTTAATGTTTGGAAAGTATTTATTTTGTCTTGCTTCATCTATCCGTGCCTGGAACACAACCAGGGGCGTTGGAAGTCCTAGCATTACAGATTACTTTTATCGCTTCAAATTAATTTGCTTTGAGGTACCAAGTCATAATTTGAATAGTTATTCACATTTATCTTGTCTTACCTGTATCTCTCCGTGCGTGCCCAGCACGAGAAGAGATGAAACGGAAGGAGCGGCGCTCCCGGTCCCGGTCCCGGTCGCGGTCGCGGTCGCCGGGTCGACGACGCAGAGGTCATCGCAGAGGTCGGAGGCGCCGATCACAAAGCAGGAGACGAAGCAGAGATCGGTAAGCTGAACAGAAACTCTTCTTTGGCCAAAATGGCACATCAGGGCCCCATTGCAGAAAGAGATCAAATCGATGGCAAGTCGGACAATTTGCGAGTTTCAACCAATCAGATTTCCGCATGTAGAACACATGATCGGACTTACAATTAATCGTAACTTAATCTCTTTCTGCAACAGGGCTCAGATTATAGATTCCCAAAATAGAGGTTTTTGTGTTTTAGATCCTAATTTCAATTCATTTTTTTTGTATTCATTTCAATGTTAAAAACACAAAGTATATAATACATGTATCAGTCATACAGATAAAGCATTGAAATAGGGAGACTACAAAAAAGTTATAAACTTGTAGGCAGTAGCCCCCTTTAACAAATTTAGTAAAGCGTTGTACACATTTGATACAAATACAGTCATAATCATAAGAAAATGATATAACATACACAAAGAAAAAAACAAACATTTAAAATACCTAAAAAACCTACAACAATCACACAGTCACACACACGCACACACAACGCACACATTGCATGGGTAAAATGATAATGCTATGTTCACAAGTTAATTTGAATATGAAGATAATAATATTTTCTTCAATTGGGCTTTGAAAGCTGATTGAAGTGTGCAATTTCTTAATTCATGTGATAATTCATTCCATATACGTGGACCATTATGTCGAACAGAATATAACAATGCTTGAGTATTGACCTTTTGATAATGATATTTATTACTTGAGCGAGTGTTGTATGAATGTACTAGATTATTACAAAGGAACATTTTAGAAATATTGTTTGGTGACAAATCATTAAAGACACAATACATTAGTGTAGCTATTCGGATTTTATGAATATCGTAAATATTGAGAGTATTTAAACGAAAAAAACAAAGGAAGTGAATGGGCTTTTTAATTGGAGTTTGTACAAATTCTTAATGCTTTCTTTTTGAGTTTATATAAATTGTCTAGTTTAGTTTTCCCAACACTGGCCCAAGTAATATTACAATATTGTAAATATGGCAAGATTAAGCAATTATATAACATAAACAATTCCTTCTCTGGTAATATCGAGCGTAACTTACATATAATACCTATGTTTTTTGAAATTCTATTTCTAACGTACAATCTATATTTTTCAAAGGATAAAGTTTCATCTAAAATGACTCCAAGAAATTTAACTGATGAACTAACGTTTAGGTTGACATCATTCATAATTATTTTAACATCATTCTTACTAAATTGACTATTTTTACCATGAAAATATAACACATTTGTCTTTTCATAATTCACAATTAACTCATTTGCATTAAACCATTCAACAATCTTTTTTAATTCCATATTTGTTTCTACTATCAGTTTATCAAAATCTGTGTGTGTTGCTATGATGTTTGAATCATCCGCAAAAAGAATAAAGTGAAAAAATGACGAAACTGAACAAAGGTCATTTATAATAGAAATAGGAGAGGACCCAATACGGAACCCTGTGGGACTCCGTATCGGATCCTCTCCCTACATGAAACAAAATTGTTATAGGATGTAAATTGAAAACGATCATATAAATTAAACCATTCTAATGCAGTTACCTTGAATACCAAAATGTTGAAGTTTGACTAGTAAGTGATCATGATTAATAACATCAAAAGCCTTTGAGAGGTCGAGGAATATACCAAGTGTGTACAAATTATTATTTAAACTAGTCATAATATGATCATTGAGGTCAATTAAGGCATGTTCACAAGAAAAATTACTTCTAAAACCATATTGGGAATCAGTCAATAAATTATTTATATTAATATGTTCTAAAAGTCTTTTATAAATTAATTTTTCTAATATCTTAGAAAAACATGGCAATAATGTGATTGGTCGATAATTTGAAAATAAATGAGAGTCACCCTTTTTAAACACTGGATCACTTTTCCAATCTTAAAATTATTGGGGACTATACCATATAAAAAAGAGAGATTACAGATCATCATTGTCATCACCATCATTATCATCAACATCATGATCACCATCGACATCACCACCGCATCGCCACAATCACGTCATCGTTGTCACGATCATAACATCATCATTGTCACTAATATCGTCATCATCACCATGATTATCAACATTATCATCACCATCGACATCATCGCCACCGCATCGTCATGATCATTGTCACGAATATCATCACGATCGTCAAGTCATCATCACCATCGACATCATTGCCACCGCATCACCACGATCATGTCATTGTTGTCACTATCATAACATCATTGTTACGAATATCATCATGATCGTCATATCATCACCATCGACATCACCACCACATTACCACGATCACGTCATCGTTGTCATGATCATAACATCATCATTGTTACTAATATCGTCATGATCATCACGATCATAACATCATCATTGTTACTAATATCGTCATGATCATCACGTCATCGTCATCATCACCATGATTATCAACATTATCATCACCATCGACATCATCTCCACCGCATCGTCACGATCATAATATCATTGTCACGAATATCATCACGATCGTCACATCATCATATCAACATTATCATCACCATCGACATCATCGCCACTGCATCGTCACGATCACGTCATTGTTGTCATGCTCATAACATCATTGTCACGAATATCATCATGATCATCACGTCATCATCACCATCATTATCAACATTATCATCACCATCAACATTATTGCCACCGCATTGCCACCACATCGTCACGATCACGTCATTGTTGTAGCGATCATAACATCATTGTCACGAATATCATCATGATCGTCACGTCATCATCACCATCACCATGATTATCAACATTATCATGATCATCGACATCATCGCCACCGCATCGTCATCATCATAACATCATCATTGTCACGAATATCATCACGATCGTCACGTCATCATCACCATCATTATCAACATTATCACGTCATTCACAATCATCTTCAGCATTGTCATCACAACCATCACTTATTCATCAAAGTCATTGTGATGAGCACTTCAGAAGTCAGTATTTCAAAAAAATAAATCAAAGGTTAGAACAGAAATGTTGTGAATATAATATCTGTTTTTTATGCCTCCGCCAACGAAGTGGCCGGAGGCATTATGTTTTCGGGTTGTCCGTCCGTCCGTCCGTCCGTCCGTACGTCCCGTTTTCGTTCTCGCGATATCTCAAGAACCAGTTGACGGATCAATTTCAAACTTGGTTTGAGTGTACATATTGGGGTGACAATGTTCTGATTAGATTTTAGGGGTCATGAGGTCAAAGGTCAAGGTCACAGGACTCAATATATATGCAAAAATGCCTCGTTCTCGCGATATCTCAAGAACTGGTTGACGGATCAAATTCAAACTTGGTATTAGTGTAGATATTGGGGTGGCAATGATCTGATTAGATTTTGGGATTCATGAGGTTAAAGGTCAAGGTCACAGGACTCGATATATATGCAAAAATGCCTCGTTCTCGCGATATCTCAAGAACTGGTTGACGGATCAAATTCAAACTTGGTATTAGTGTAGATATTGGGGTGGCAATGATCTGATTAGATTTTGGGGTTCATCAGGACAAAGGTCAAGGTCACAGGAATCAATGTATGTGCAAAAATGCCTCGTTCTTGCGATATCTCAAGAACCGGTTGACGGATCAATTACATACTAGGTATGAGTGTACATATCGGGGTGCCACTGATCTGATTAGATTTGGGGGGTCATGAGGTCAAAGGTCAAGGTCACATGACTCAATATGTATGCGAAAATGGCTTGTAATTGCAAAATTTCAAGAACTGAATGTCAGATTTCAATCAAACTCGGTACCTGTATCATAAAGAGTCAACGTAGCCATAAAATGTTGGGGTCATGAGGTTGAGGTCAAGGTCACGGGACTCCTTATACATGCAAAAAAGCTTGTAATACCAAAATCTCAAGAACTAAATGTCAGATTTCAATCAAACTTGGTACCTGACTGTTTTTTAGGGAGCCATCAAAGATTGGGATCATATGGTCAAGGTCACAGGACTCAAAATATAAGAAAAATTAAATCAGTGCATGTTAATTTGGGCATATTAAAATCGCGTGATAGCGGAGGCATAATTTTCGATTGCGCGCAATCGAAGATCCATCTAGTTATTTTATATAATTAATCACAAGCCAATTGAAATCAGAAAACAATTATGACATGATGATGTATTATAATACTATATAACAAATAAATTGAAATTGAAGAAAATTTCTCAATTCAATCACCGTTCTCTTAGAAAGCATGTGCCATGTTCATTCTCATTTGCATAAAACAATACAATATATATAGAGAATAATACAAAGAAAAACAAAGAGAAGGATAAAAACAACGAAAAAAAACATAGAAAATGGTAAAACTAAATCAATTTTCATCATTATCAGAGATTGGGTCAATTTATATTTATAATCTAAGCATGTATACTGCACTAGGAACACAATTTTGTTTGATAAGAATCACCATAATTATTCTAACTATTATTATTTTTTTAACTACGCAATATCTATCGCGATGCCAAATTTGGAGTCGATCAGAGTTTTGGTTGCCGAGATCTTGGGGGGGGGGGGGGGGCTTTTAGCCCCCTCCCAGTTTTTTAAAGGTTCAAAATAGCCCAGTCTTATTAGGGTAAGTGATACAATTATTTTTTGAACATCTTATTTTATTTATTCATTATTTTTGAAAATGTCATTTAATAGCATGCCTGAACAAATTAGGGCTTGAAATCTCGTTTTCTCGCTATGCATGACCCCTCCGTGACCCGCGCTAGCTACGTGACCCACGCACAAGTAAAAATAGGCTGACTGCACACTGGGCAAAATAACCAAACCTCGCTTTAAAAACTGACTACATGTAATTACATATTCTTTATTTTTGAGATTTTTTTCTGTGACATTCATTTACAAATGTCTGCTTCACAATACCTTTACAAAAATAAATACAATATAGTAGTAATATTATGCTAAATCAGTTAAACTCTTTAATGACCGATATACAGACTGTCCCAGATAAAACGAAACCGGGTTTCATGGCAGAAATTTTCTGTCATAATGAATCATTTCCTTGATGATATAGATATGTCTGAACAGCTCTGTGTCTCTTCTTTCATTTGATGTACAACTTATGGCACATAATTCAAGCATGACTGAATAAGAACAATGGAAAGTGGTGTTACCAATATTCCATTTGCACGCATACATTTTAAGTTTGGGCGAGTTTTAAGGGTTGTAAACATACTTATTTTTAAAAAGGACAAACACCACATAAAAGTTCATATTTTTATCTTTTACATGACAGATCATGCTCAAAAAATAAATGATTTATACCAGAGAACATGTACAATGAAAACATGCCTGATATCTGCCCCAATGAGTGAAAGTTGAGTAAGAAGTCGCTCAGCTTTCCTTACTTAGCAGCTGACAATGGACGTTGATGCATGAGTGAATTTACACAAACATGGGGATCAGGAAAAACACAGGCTAGATCAGGAAAGTTAGTCATTTGGGCTGGAATCAAGCATGTTTTCATTGTACTCGTTCTCTGGCATAAATCATTTATTTTTTGATCATGAGGTGTCATATAAAAGATAAAATTATGAAGTTTTATGTGGTGTTTGTCCTTTTTCAAAATAAGTACGTTTACTACCCTTAAAACTCACCCCAAAACGTCAATCAAACTTGCAATTTCTGCGTGCAAATGGAATTTTGGTAACACCACTTTCCATCGTTCTAATTCAGTCATGCGTGGATTATGTGCCATAAGATGTATATCAAATGAAAGAAGAGACACAGAGCTTTTCAGACATATATATATCATCAAGGAAATTATTCATTATAACATAAAATTTTTGCAATGAAACCCGGTTTCGTTTTTTCTGGGACAGTCTGAATAGTCTGATGGAGGGACGCATTCGTTTTGATCTGTTCGATCTGATTTTGTTTGTGTGTGTTTCATTCATCCCCATCCGTCAACTGGAAACTGTTCAGACGTTTTGTAAAAGAGGGACTGTCCCTTTAACCACCGGATAATTTGATTTCGGAAATTTTCTATTCGTCGGTCATCTGTTTACACTATTTGGTGATATGTGACCGGGTCTTTATTAAAATGTCCTAAGTTTGCCTTTTCTCTAGGCCATTAGGCAAGGTACACTGAATTTGAATTGTTCTTTTACCTAAGGCATCCTGCCGCAAGAAAGTATCTCTTTATGCCTCCGCAACGAGGCATTATGTTTTCGGGTTGTCCGTCCGTCCGTACCTACATGTATGTCCCGTTCTCGTGAACTTGTATCTCGTATGTAAAAATAGCTCGTGATCGCGTTATCTCAAGAATTGATTGATGGATTCCCACCAAACTTGGTTCGTGTATGTATCCTGGGGTGTCAATGATCTGATTAGATTTTAGGGTCATGAGGTCAATGTTCAAAGGGATTATTAAATGCAAAAATAGCTTGTGATCTCGTTATCTCAAGAACCAATTGACAGATTCTCACCAAACTTGGTTCATGTATGTATCCTGGGGTGCCAATGATTTGATTAGATTTTGGGGCAATGATGTCAAATGTCAAAGGTCACAGGGCTCATTATATATGCAAAAATAGCTATTGATCGCTTTATCTTAAGAACTGATTAATGGATTTGCACCATACTTGCTTGGTACATGTATTTATCGTGAAGTGACTATAAATAACTGGTTAGATTTTGGAGGTCAAAGGTCAAAGGTCGCAGGGCACAATATATGCTAAATTAGCTTGTAATTGCAAAATCACAAGAACTGAATGTCATATTTCAATCAAACTTGGTACCTGAATGTGTCCCAGGAAGCCATTGAAGCCATCAGATTTTGGGGTCATGAGGTCAAGTGCAAGGTCACATGACTCATTATGCAAACATAGCTTATAATTGCAATGTCTCAAAAACCAGTTGACAAAAAACCATCAAACTTGGTACCTACATTGTATTTGTATCTTGTAATTTGTACTATTAAAATATAGTTGAAGAATTAATTCAGTGCATGTTAATTTGGGCTTGATATAAATCACGCAATGGCAGAGACATCATTTGCGACTGATCCATCTAGCCTTTTTTAACAAAAAAATGGGCCAGTATTTAAAATAGGTGATGTAGCACCCTGAATGTGTGCACATTCACATGATACAACATGATGTTGTTTTGTTTTCAAACAAAAATGATGAGTACCTTTGTGTATTCAAGCAAGAACAAATGTGAGAATGCAAGAAAACGCTATTATAGAACCTCACCGTAAATCTTGTCAGGCCGGAGACTTCAGTTAAGTATTAATAGTATAGTCAAACTTTTATCTCGATTAGAAAAATCCATTATGACTGCTTAAAAGGCTTTGACTTAAACATCCAAATTTGAATTTCTTTACATATATTGTAAAAGATATGAAGCAGAGAAAAGGAAACATAAATAGTAGATAGACATTCAAGTTCAACTTGTCCAATATTTAACTTGTGCAAGTTTAACTTGTACAATGTTTAAAATGCTTTTGTTCTTCTTTTGAAATACAAGGCAAATCTATATCATAATATTTTGTAACTAACAACATTCCCCGATTCCCCCCTCCCCCACAAGAAGCATATTGATGATAACTTCCTAATTTGCTTTGCTTCTTTTCTCTTTTCTCATTTCTCTTTTTGTTCTTCCTCCTATGCATCCTTCTCTCTATCTCTCTCCCTCCCTTTTATTCAGGACCTACAGTCGCTCTCCATCCAGGTCGAGGAGCCGATCTAGGTCCAGAGGCAGATAGGTCTAGGATCAGTTAAATTCTAGAAGAAGATTTGATAAAAGAAAAGAGCAAAGAAAAAATGAGGGGAATCAAACCCATGACCTTCAGATTGCTAGACCGGTGCTCTCTATATAATATAATTTAACTTACTTGAACTTTGATTGAAATTTGTGTAAAAAGTGATGCTATTTATTTTTGTTTGTAAAGGAGGATTGCACTAGTTACCATCACCCCTGTAAGTGTTGATACTTTGTTAAAGGGACTTCGTAACATTGTCCAAATCCTCAAAATAAAATTTTAATTCTAGCGGTTCCCTCATACCTTTTTGTATTCGTATTAACAATAAAATCATGGGACAGGTTTCGGTTTTTCAAATTTCCCTTTCGTTAAGAAGATATGTATGATCAAAGTATTCAGATAAGAAAAACTCTGTTTTGAAACCGTGTACAAAGTTTAAACTCTTGACCTTACATAGTAGATACGAAAATGTCACGGCTGAATTATTTCCTTTTGTACAATTCAACACAAACCAACCCAAATTGACGAAATTACTATCTGTAGACTTGTAAGAACAGAGTTTGAAGGAACGCTTGACCTAGCTTACCTGTACAAAATGTTTTAATGGCAGAATAAACCCATTTCTAGCAATACACACTATAACCAACAAAAACTTGACAAACGCTAGCTTATAATAAACCTCCTTGGTGTTGCCTACTTAAAGGGACTTAGTAACATTGTCCAAATCCTCAAAATAAAATTTTAATTTTAGCGGTTCCCTCATACCTTGTTGTATTCGTATTACCAATAAAATCATGGGACAGGTTTTGGTTTTTCAAATTTCCCTTTCGTTACAAAGATATGTACGATCGAAGTATTCAGATAAGAAAAACTCTGGTGGAGTTTTTCTTACCGTGTACAAAGTGAGTGCAGTGAGTTAGTGACTATCACTTTGCATTTTCGCTCATTACTTGGCCATGCAATGTCCATTTGACTTGAAAATTTCACACAATACCCTGTGGACATATGAGATAACAACAATATACATTGCATCAACCATTCATCGCTTTTTGCACATGTCAACAAAGTTACTAGATCGCTTTAATCTGTAGTCAGGGCGATTTTAATTTTCGCCTTTTAGACGGCCTCCAAATAAACCCCTCAGAAAAAGTTTGGAAACTCAAGTTTGATCTATTATGTCTATTTTCTTATGAAATCATAATGGTTATATTTTTTATCACTTGAAAGAGTGTGTATACCTCTTTAAAATGATACCAAATTCGTAAGCATCACGAGCATGAGGTATGAGCAGTATATTTGAGAATGGGGGAATATCAGAAGTGAATTGTCACAAAATGCGCCAACAAACTTCAGTTGGAAGGTCTGACACCCATATCATGGTCTTTCTCAAGTTCAAATTCTTTTGACGATGAAGAGATACTGTTGAATATGGTGTCAGACAAAAGCCTGTTTAATTATCTTTCCAATAACACCTCACGTGTTAATTTGTCAATAAAATAATGCCCCATTCATAGTGGTTATGTGATTGAGGTGTGTGTAGTACCTCTAAATGTATGGGGCTCAAAATGACACGTTGCAAGGTCGACGTTCTACCGTTTGATATGTGGTAATAAGGGCATACCTACACTGTCAAAGTGGGCGCTAATATGCCAGTTCTGGCCAGTTTGCGTAGGTTTAGAGAAATTTGATGCATTTTCAATACATCAAGTTTGCGAGTTTTCTGTACTGCACACTCACATTCAGCATAATCATTGCAAATGAAATTAACAAGCTTTCCGATAGTGCAACACGGAATGATGATAGTGTTATGATTAATGCAACAATATCTTACCGGAATCTTGAAACAAGAAGCCACGGTCTTAAATTCATAGCATTAATAGACTCCCATATGGTTTTACGGCACACACCTCAATAGCATAATTATTACAGGTGAGACATGATTTTAAGGAAAAATAAACACGCTTTCACATGATGTTAAATTTACTGATGATTATGCAATATAAAACCCCAAAAGATCTCCTCCAATAGTCCTTTTTCGATGCAACACTTTCAAATTCACAAAATGAAATGCATTTTGCAACATTTCACTTTCGGCCCTCCCCATATTCAGCTGTACATCAGAAGGTGATGCCGACACTGGGAGCTGACAATCACAGACCTGCACGTAGGCGGCTTTAGAGTGATGGCCATCCTGCTACTGATTCAGAGGGCGGAAGTGCAGGGGGGTCCTTCTACTGCGACTGACCAGCCTTCTCTAGGGACAGCACTGGTCACCCCAATACGTGGAGGGGGCAATACAAGGCGCCCTAAACAAAGCCCGTCCTCGACTTACCCGCCCAGCATGCCCGCAGCTGGGGGTTCGCCACATCCCAATTGTGGACGACCTAAGGAAAAGAAACAAAAAAACAAGACACTTACTGTGGCTACCTGGAACGTGCGAATACTCCAGGATGCCTCACGATCTGACAGACTCGAGAGACGTACAGCCCTGGTTGCTAAAGAACTCGACCGATACGACATAGACATCGCCGGACAGTGTGAGACCAGGTTCCCCAACGATGGTCAATTCACTGAAGTCGGTGGAGGGTATAGCTTCTTCTGGAAAGGCCTCAGAGATGACCAGCCCCGTATCCACGGTGTCGGACTTGCCATCAGGACATCTATTGTAGGCATATTTACAGAGTTACCCAAAGGCCACAACGCACGGCTGATGTCTTGCAGAATGCCCTTGACCAGCAACCAGCACATGACCATCATTGTTGGCTATGCTCCTACGTTACCCAGCCCAGATGAGGACAAGGAGGCATTCTACAGTGTCCTGAATGACCTACTATCAACTGTCCCCCGCAACGACAAATTGTACATTGTGGGAGACTTTAACGCCCGTGTTGGAACAGAGGCAGACCAGTGGCCTCGCGTCATTGGCAGGAATGGGGTTGGAAAGATGAACTGTAATGGGCTCCTCCTGCTCCAGCTCTGCACTGACCACCAGCTCTGTATTACCAATACACTGTTCAGAATGTCTACCAAATACAAGTCATCCTGGCAACATCCTATATCCCGCCACTGGTGACAAGGTGATACCCTTATCACAAGAGCAATGTGAGGTGCCTGCTGCGGGACCGACCACAACCTCATTTGATCAAAACTCAGGCTAAGTCTAGCACCCCGATGCAAGACTATGAACTTTGGAATGCGCAGACTTGCAACCAGCAAACTACGGGACCAAACCATTGCTGAGAGCCTCGCTAACAACATCACAGCAGCACTCTTTGCGCTTCCGAATATGATTAACCTTACCATAACTGAGGATTGGGATACTCTTAAGAACACTCTTCTTGAAGCTGCAGAAACCAGAGTAGGGCTTAGCAAGAAGAAGCATCAAGATTGGTTTGACGGCAATGAGAACATCCGCTTCCTCATAGAAGAGAAAAGGAAGGCACACATCAAACTCCTAACCTGTCCTACCTCCACAGAACTAAGAGACAACTACACCAAACTAAGGAGTTTGGCACAAAAACGCATACGAGAGATGAAGGATGCGTGGCGTGGCGTGGCGACAAAAGTCTAGGTTAGTTAGTCTAGGTTGAAGGTTCTATTCTCTGTATACACCTTTCCCCCATACATCGCGTAACCCTGTGAAACTGTACGACCGGTGGATCTGTCGGATACAGAGTATAGGAAGACTTGGCAAGGTGAGGGAATTCGTGTGGATTTTCACGGCGGGCATTAGTCTTCAATATGAGTTGCATTATGGACATTGTACTCTGTGAATAACAAAATAATGAACAAAGTGAGAATCCCATGTTTCATTAGTGGGATGTATAAAAAGAGAAAACAACATTGATTACAAGTGGAGATCTTCGGCTGACATTTGGTATGCAAAACACAGACTACGCTCTGAACCCACTCGACTGTAGCAGTAAAGTTCTACACAGTCGGTGCGCGGTCTATCACTCGCGATGGGCGGAGCTAGTGCCAAGTCTTCCTATACTCTGTATCTGACAGATCCACCGGGCGTACAGTTTCACAGGGTTACGCAAAATATGAGGGAAAGGTGTATGTATACAGAGTATAGAACCTAGACTATCTTTGAATCCATCAAGCTGGTATAAGGTCCTCCACACAGCAGAACTCCACCACTACGAGACAGTGATGGAACCCTCATCACCTCGCGATCTGGCATCCAGGGAAGATGGGCTGATCACTTCAAGGACCTCCTCAACCGGTCAACAGATGTTGATCCTGATTTCATAGGCCAGAATGCCCAACACACCATCCATGAGGGGCTAGACTTACAACCATCCCTACATGAAATTGAGTCAGCCAGCTAGAAAATAAAGTATGGAAAGGCACCAGGACCAGATGGACTGCCAGGCGAAGTCTTCAAGTTTGGATGGCCCCTTGCTCTGCAACCATGTTCATGCCATCATCTGCAAGGTTTGGAACGAGACCATCCTTTCAGAATGGAAGGATGCTGATATTGTAACCATCTACAAAAAGGTGACAGAGCTGATTGCGGAAACTATCGTGGGATCTCACTAGTTATTTGCCCGTGTCCTCTTAGAACGTCACTCCAACCAAGTTGCCGAAGCCATCCTACCTGAAGCACAGTGCAGCTTCCGACGAAACCGCAGCACAAATGACATGGTCTTTGCAGCTCGCCAGATCCAAGAGAAATGCAGAGAACAGAATAAGGGTCTATTCTTTGTCTTCTTCGACCTCACAAAGGCCTTTGATACAGTCAACAGGGAGGCTCTATGGCAAATCTTGGCGAAGTATGGCTGCCACTCCAAATTCCACCAGAGGAAACTGAGATCAATTATGCGTATGCAGTGGCAAGATCGCGTTCCCAACACTGAGGTCCTCACCAAAGCCCAGTCCTCAAGCATTGAAGCCAAGGTAGCCAAGTCCCATCTTCGCTGGATAGGCCACGTAGTCAGGATGCCAGATGCCCGACTCCCCAAAAAGATCTTCTTCAGTGAACTGGAACAGGGAAAACGATCAGTTGGAGGACAACGCAAGCGCTTTAGAGACACCTTCAAGACAACGCTAAAAAAGTGTCACATTGCACCACACACTTGGGAGAACACAGCGGCTGACCGAGCTAAATGGCGTCAAGCAACTCGGCTAGGCGTTGCGAGACTTGAGAAGGAAAGATCTACTGCTGTAGAAGACAAACGCACGAGGAGGTACCTCAGGCGTGATGATGAGGTGTTTAGTATTTGAATGAGATCATCGAAAAGCCACACATATACAGGGATAGGATGATGGTGATGATGATGATGGTGGGGATAGTGATGGTGATGGTTATGCGGCTGCTGCTGGTGCTGATGATGATCATAATGGAGTGGTGCTGGTGGTTGAGGTGGTGGTGGAGTTGATGGGGATAGTGATAGCGGCCGGCAATGCCGATCTAGGATCGGCCATATTAGCCACCATCGAACTCATTGACCATAACCGTGATGTACACACGCTTTTGATGTTGGAGTCCTCGTCGATACGACGGATGTCCATGAAGAAGACTGACTATTCCATAATGATTAACAAATTAACATCCTCATAGGCGCCGGAAGTGGGGGGGGGGGGGGGGCAGCCACCCCCCCCTCCACCCAATCCAAAAAATGGGGGGGCAAAACGCAATTTTGCCGCCCCAAAAAGCCCCCCCCCCCCCCTCTCCCCCCAAAATAAAAAGAGTGGGAAAGACACAATCAAATGTATGCGCTAACGTTAAAAGACAAGTTTGAAAATCCATTTTCAATTTTCGCTGCGCGAACAGATTATCTCAGTTTGTTGTAAACATCTGATGAGAGCATAGACATTTTTTTTTTTTTAACTTGGATTCTAAATTTCCTTCACATGTATGGCATGAAGTGTACCAAATTGCACCATTTCAAGTATATAAATGCAAAATCATCCCTATGGGAGGGGGATACCCCCTCCCAAACCTCCCCCTCTGGCTCTGCCCAAGCCCTCGGTCGCTTCGCCTTCGCTCCCTCGGGATTCATTATTGGCTGTAGGCCATGTTGTTGGATCATACATGCGCCATATGGTTTATGTTGGAACTGTGTATAGTTTGGGTGCATATTTATTAGTGCGTCAATTATTTGTTTTCTTCGTGAAAAATATATCAAATCATTACACGCTTTTCCAGATACAGTTTCCTATCTAGGTATGCACCAGATTGCACAATTTCAAGTCCATAAATGCAAAATCTTTCTTACCGTGGGAGGGGGATACTCCCTCCCAAACCCTCCCCCTCCCTGCCTCAGCCCTCAGGCGCTTCGCTCCCTCGGGACTGATTATTGGCTCTGTGTTGTCTTGTCTTGTTGATACTGCACACATCGCCTCCAGATGGTAGCTATAAACGTGCAGGTCTTGATGCAATCAAGGCTACCTAGATGTCTGCCTTTTCAAGCAGATCTTTAAATGTTAAAGCATCCGCCGTTTTGTTTGACGGCAAAGAATTCCAGAGTGGAATGGTCCGGGGGTACAAGGAAAAACGGTAGCAGTTCTTGCTACTTAAAATTGTTGGATCATACATAATGTTGCATAATTATGGTTTATGTTGTGTGTGCGTTTTGGGGACATATTTATTAGCGTGTCAATTATTTGTTTTCTACGTGAAAAATATATTAAAACTTTCTGGTCGATCAAATCATCACGCTTTCCCAAATACAGCCGAATTTCCTATCTAGGTATGCACCATATTGCTCCCTACCGTGGGAGGGGGGACACCCCCCTCCCACACCCTCCCCCCCACTCAGTCGCTTCCCTCCCTCGCAATGCCTCACTCTCACATCTGGCTCAAAGTTGGCAACCCAGAGTGTGGTTGGGCATGAGCCCCTACACACACAAATTGTGAGCCCCTTTGGGGTTTTGCCCCGACAATCCAAAACTGCTTCCGGCGCGCCTGAACATCCTAATGCCTTGGTTGTGAAGTGAGGATGCATACTCATTAACAATCTGAAGTTAAAATGAAATACAATTTCATCCCACATGTGTTCTTTTATAAAAAATAAACATCTTGCCCTAGATGACACATTCAGATTTATACTTGATTCACTCTGTTCCATGATAATTAACAAATTCATATATTATTTATTATTTAATTTAAGTATTATACCTGGGCTGTGGAAAGAGGATGTATACTAATTAACAATCTTAAAATAAAAATGAAATAAAATTTCATCCAACATAAAAATATCTTGCGTTAGTTGAAGCTTTATGGATTTATACCTGAATTATGAAAAGCAGAAACCTTCTAAAAGTCCGGGGAGTGCTGAAAATGGCATCCAATCATGTTAGGAACATTCGGATGGAGTATCTGTCCTGATATTATGTTATTAAAAATTTGTGCCTTGTCAAGTTACAGTATGATAACAAAAAAAGTAATCACTTATTCACAATTTTGTTGTGTTTTATCATCGAGACACGTTCTAACTTCATACACAAAACTCTTCCATATACAATAACCTTTTCCATATGAGCATTGAAAAGGGTTTCTTGGAAAAGTCACCATCAATAGGGCCTTGTGGCTCTATGGTTAGAGCACCGGTTCAGCAATCTAGAGGTCTGACGCTCGATTCCTGGCTACACCCACAATCCTTTGCTCATTTTCATTTTTTAATGGATTTAACTTCTTGTCACTTTCCTCTGGTACTTGAATTTACAATATGACTCGTTCATACACAATTCCACTTGTTGTTTTGTCACATACAATAGTGTTTGATTCACAAAAGTATCGGGTATATTTGTGTATATTCATATGTATTTTTAACTCATTGTGTTTAGTTTGGTGTTAAACATACATGTACATGTACATGTATATATGTATAATGTAGGAATATTGTGTTGGTATTCTTGTTACATAAATGTTGTGGGAAAATGAATTGTGACATATTTGTTCCTACCTGTAATCATTATGTTGTGGGGACAATTGTGTTGGTAATTGATTAATGATATTTCATCTCATCAGCCATCATCATATGTTTGGGATTATTTGTTTGTACATGTTCATGTATGTAATTCCTCATCTTAGTCTGTTATCAGATAGACCATATCAGAGCAGGGCGGAATTTTGTCTGTGTACGTCTGTTGGTATATTCGTATACCGGTCGTTCAGTATACACTACTCACAACAAGTAAGTACCCCCCTAGCATTTTATCTCAAAAAGTATTTCACCGATTTTGATCGTTCAAACGGTAATGGATGCACAATTTTCTTACGCACAATGTGAGTGGTAAAAGGTTGCCATAGCATTACGTTTTCAACATCAAAAAAATGAATTTTCTAAACCAAAGTGCCCCCCAAAAAAGTTGCACTTTCAGTTTTATTTGGCATAGTGGGTACATTTTGTATACGAGTAAACACCTTTATTGAAGATTAACCGACACACAAATCTATTATGTAATCCACTACTACTGCTGCATTGTTCTTAGTGACACAATTTTTCAAAAGCATGCATTTTTCTAAAACAATAGGCCTTTCAATATGAAATTGTTGGGGATTAGATTGGCCAAAGTCATGACCTGTTTTCATCTTTATTGGAGTTGGCCTAATTCACTAATCTGTTATGTAATTCAATGCGGCATTGTTCACAGTGGAACCAGTTTTCAAAAGCTTACTCGTGTACAAAATGTACCCACTATGCCACTTTTTTTGCACTTTGTTTTAGAAAATTCATGTTTTGATGATGAAAACTTGATGCTATGGCAACCATTTACAAAGAAAATTGTGCATCCATTACCGTTTGAATGATCAAAATCGTGAAATACTTTTTGAGATATATGAAAAAATGCTAGGGGGGTACTTACTTGTTGTGAGTAGTGTATACATGTATATATTTTTCCCCCTTCACACTCACACAACATGCCATCTCGTGTGCTTTAATAGTCTCCTGTACCCGAATGTTTTGTATGCAGATTGCAGCGAGGGCTCATTCACTCGTTCACGCAGCTCTGGAGAAGGAGACTAGGGAAGCTAGGCGTCCAAACGTTGAACTTTTCAGAATCCTACACGAGAAATTAAGGTAATTTGACAATTTACAGTACTGTATATCTATTTTATTAGTTGGTTATATTTAATTACAGACATTTTCAATCATTCTTTTTAATCACCTGCATGTATACAGTATTTCCTTAGAATCTGTAACATGTTTGTGTGTGGGTATAGGCTTTTTAGCTATAGTACTACATTACGATCTCATGACGGGATTGTCCCATTAGCTTGTCTTCCACCATCGTGGTGATCAATTTTATAATTTTTGTTTCCGTATTGACCACATTCTTATCAGTTGGATTACTACTGTCAACAATCCCATGCTGGGTTTACTTCCCTCAAGGCCCAGAGAGATATAACTGCCCTGGTTCCTGCCCTCTCTGCTCTGCTCATATCTCAGTTGGCATGGCAACCAACTGATAATACATTCCAGAGCCAGGGCTTCACCATAGAGTATAGAAGCCATGACGTCATAAAAACACTTTTTTCGAATGTTTAAATTTGAACTCCATTTTCCGTAAGAGCATCACAAATAATGTTCAAATACCGAAAATCAATTGCATATGATACGTATTGGCTGAGATATGCCCATCCGAATGAATTTTACTTCAATGGGCAACCAGTGTTATAGTGCACTGGTTCATAAAGTTATGAACCAGTGCACTATAACACTGATTGCCCATTGACAAAAAAATCATTCGGATGGGCATATCTCAGCCAATACGTAACCTATTCAATTGATTTTCGGTATTTGGACATTATTTGTTATGCTCTTTCTGAAAATGAAGTCCAAATTTGAAAATTCTAAAAGAAGATGTTTATGACATCATTGATGACATCACACTTCACCACTCTATGGTCTCCCCTTCTCCTCCTTTAGTTTATGCAGTTCATTCTTTCTATTCTCTGCTAATCCTCTGCCCAGACATCAGCGCCAGGGGGGGGGGGGGGGGGAGGAATTACCAACCCTGATAAAATGTACTGGATGCAAGCTTGAGTGCTCAAAAATCACTACCGCTCCTCAGCCATCCAGGAGCGGTATTCAGCTAGCTATAGAATGACCTAATGTATAGCTTACTATGCAGCATTTATGCATGAATTATAATCAATTACTTATGTTTTCATATGTATTAACCCATCAAGGACGAGAGCTATTTGCTATTTTAACCCTAAAAAGGCCGGGCTATTTGAGGTCTTCAGCAGGCCGGGAGGGGGGGGGGGGCCATTATGGCCCCCCCCTAAGATCTCCGCCGCGGAGCGGCCGATCGCCGTGAAAATTTGCACGCATGATAAGTGAAGTGTATAGAATACAGTGGTAATTTTTAATTTTTTTGAAAAACTCATTAATTTGCATATTTATGGTAATTTATGCAAATAAGTCATGAAATTCATATTTTTATCCATAAATCAGATATTCTTCTTAAATAAACTCTGGTTTTCACTACATATATTCTTCAGAGCATTTGGAATAATAATACGACAAAAAAATGTGGAAGAGCCAGGTTCTTCCTTATGTTTTCTATTGTTTTGATAATTTCTTTATGTATTTCTTTGTTTTTTTTAACTTATGTATTTTATTGTTTTTGTTGTTTATTTTATTTCTAACTATAATTTAACTATTTTGAACCCCAAAACCAACATATAAAATGAAAACAACACCAAATAACCAATGATATACGTCATTTTACGAAAATTGATATTTCCATATGTTTTGTACACAAATCACGAAATTGAGCGATTTTCTGGCTGACATGCATTGACAAAAGGTCACGTGACTTTATAACGGTAGGTCTGATTTTCGAAATTTTTGTTTTAAAATGTGCGCAAGACCTAAAAGAAAAAAGTCACCAAGCAGCGGCGCGTCATCTTACAGCGTTTTGGAGCAATAAGAAAATTGTGGAGGGGGGGGCCATTATGGCCCCCCCCCCCCCCCCCCCCCCCGGCCTTAAGGCAAAATTGATCATTGTTTTCCACTACAAATTGGCAAATCCTAAATTTCGTTGACCGATCAATGACATAAAAATAGGTGGAAAATATTTAGTAATGACCTTTTAGGACCAATATGAAGTGACTTTGCCGCAAAGTTGCCAATTTGAATGCCAATATCTGTTTTTAAAATATCACAATATGTTGCCAATTTAAGAATTTTTCTAAATTATAGTGATTTACGCAATAATAAAAATCATAACAAAATAACTAAAGTACAGTGTAGATAGAGTAACAAATTAGGGCTCTAAAAATAGAGGAATTTATGCTCTTTCTTCCTGTACACTTCACATAGTCTTCTTCTTGTTTAAAGTGATCCAGGTAAAGTGTCTAGCTTCCTCGTTTTTCTTATGCCGTGTTGTTTAGCTTATGGTAAGAGAAGAATAAAAAAGATAATTATCATTGAAAATCATTATTTGAAAAGCGATGCCAACGCTTTTGATAAAAAGTACAATTGCCATAGCTGAACACGTCCGGCCAGGGCGCGTGGGAAACATTCCGGACCCGATTGAACTTTGAAGTTTGAGCCGAGCGTGCGCAAATTCCATGAATTCTGTACCGTCTGTAAACATACACGGGTGCGGATATCTCAAACGGATGATTATTACTGCGACAAATCTATGGCAGGCCATCAGTATTCGGTGATAAAATATTAACTCAATATTCGTGTTTTTCACTAGGTAAACAGTGTTCGTTTTCTTTCAAACTTTCACAAATCTTTTAATTGTAATTTATAATGATATTGATATAGGATTAAAGTCTCAAATGTCATTTTGTGCAATAACTGACACTTTACAGGGATCACTTTAAGTGTAAGACTACCAAACCACAAATATGTGGGCCTTAGGCACTGATGGGTTAAAAATGTTTGATTAGGTATGATATAATATGACTCAAATTGTTTTTCTTGTATCCCTATAATCGGTAACGAACTCGTGTCTGTGGGTAGCCACTACGGTTGGATCTGTGCAGCAGTTTTGTATGATTTGTAATCAATCATTTTATTACAAGTAATGCAAGTATTTTCTGTTTGTATTCATGTATTTGTATGCTTTAAATCTACGTCAGGATTTCTACTAACTGCTTTATTATTTATAATTAGTCATTTTATGTTTGAATTTTACACCTAAACATTTTCTCTCATATCCTTAGAATCAGTAACGTGTCCGTGTCTATGGGTAGCCACTACGCTAGGATCTGTTCTGGGCATTGTTGTAAACCTTCCACCTCCCAGTGAACAAAGGCTATCACCACCTGTCATCGTCACGCCAAGTGGTAAGCTAGTCATGTGACATTTACAAATTACTAAGTATTGTATAAGTTACATCTTAATTTGTCTCCACATTTCTGGTTTTAAGGTTGCGTTATCCAGTGTAGGCCTACATCAATTATATATATTTTTTTAGGTAAACCTTTATACTTAGTGGTGGAATCACAAAAACACAAAAGACAAATAAGTTTTAAAATTTGTACAGGATAAGGTTTATTCCTCCAGTCATCTGAGTAGTGCCCTTTTGCACTAATGGCTGCAAATTTGAACAAAAATTAGCCTCTCTAAAGATAATTTTCAAGATATATTTCTATTACTCAGACAAGCATTGTAGACTCATGATTATTATTTGTTAATACAGTCAACTCCGAGTAAGTCGAACTCGCATATGTCGAAGTCGCATATATCGAATAATCGCGTAAGTCGATGATTATAAAAAAGTCCTGATTTATCGTCATACACTTGCGTGTGTTATTCCTCTGCATAAGTCGATTTTTGTAATTCGAATTATCGCCTAAGTCGATCGAATTCCCGGCAAACTTTCAAAGCAAAACATGAAATTTGCATCGCGTAAATCGAAGCAAGAATTTATTTTTACTCATGCTCGAACTAAACCGCATTTGGTACAACAAATACTGATCAATTAAACCCAACACAAAAATAAGTTCCCCTTAAAGGGTGACTAAATTTAAAGACTTTGGTTGATCTATAATAATGAAAACATCACATATCTGTTGACTATTTGATATACATTTTTGTCATAATTTTTATATTATTTTTTCTATTACTTTTTTCTACCTGCTCAGCTTCACCTCTAAAAAAAACCCGCCAGAAGCTATTAACTTCTGTGACATCATAATACCATTCAACCATCAATCAGCTAGATGAACAAAAGATATTGGTATGTCCACTGATCACCTATTTACAATAGCATTGTATGCTTTATACAATGCCCACTCACCATGAAAAGAAGGGTTTCAATGAAAACATCCAACGCTAATGCAATAAGGTACTTAGTGGGTGAGAACATATATTTTGTTTATGTTTATCTAGCTGATCGATGGTTGAATGGTATTATGATGTCACAGAATTCAATAGCTTCTTGTTTTTTTAGCGGTGGATCTTAGCAGGTAGAATAAAAATAATATTAAAAATATGACAAAAATGTACATCAAATAGTCAACAGAGTGATGTTTTCATTATTATAGATCAACCAAAGTCTTTATTTTTTTTAATTTAGTCACCCTTTAATCAAATAACATAACTTTTTCAAGAAAAGGTTTTGAGCAAAATAACTCGGCAGGATTGTTCTTACATTTATTGACTAACTTCTGTGTGAAAATAAAATTAGTCCGTCGAGTCATGGATGAGTGACCACACATCAAAGGCAAAATTGTCACTTTTTGACTCTTGTGACTTTTGAAAAGTGACATTTTGCCTGTAATGTGTGCTCACTCATGCATGGCATAGTAGATCAAGTTCATTTTCACGGAGACATTAGCCAATAAGTTTAGAAACATTCCTGCCAAGTTATGTTGCTAAAACCCTATGTGCTAAAAAGTTACGCTATTTTGATTAGGGGGGGAGTTACTTTTTTTGTTGTGTTTATGATAGAAAATAGCACCTTTCCAGAAGACTAAAAATAGAGGAAAAGCGTTCTGGTCATTCTTGGTTTCTGATCATCATGGCCAAGAAGAAGGAGTTCAGTGATGACCTACGCCAACGTCTTGTGCGTGCCCATAGTGAAGGAAACGGTTATAATGCCATTTCAAGGCAGTATGATGTCACTATGGCAACTGTCCAGAGCATTATCAACAAGCACAATAGGTTCAACACTGTTAAATACCTCAGTGGGCATAGCAGAAAGCGTAAGGTGTCTGCCAAACTTGCCAGGAAAATCTGTCGAGAGGTCAACAACAACCCTCGGACCACAACTAAGGCCCTAATTGAAACGCTTGACCAGGCAGGGACGAAGGTGTCACAGTCTACCATCGAGCGAGTCTTGCACAGAGTAGGTCTCCATGGACGTAGGCCTCGGAAGACGCCGCTGCTCAGGAAGAAACATCTGAAGGCTTGCCTGAGGTCATCTGAAGCAAGATCCCAGCTTCTGGTCAACCATCCTGTGGTCTGATGTTGAATATGTCTGGAGGAAGAAAGGAGACGCATACAATCCTCGCTCGCTTGATGGTAGACTGTGACACCTTTGTTCCTTCCTGGTCAAGCGTTTCAGTTAGGGCCTTGGTTGTGGTCCGGGGGTTTTTGTTGACCTCTCGACAGATTTTCCTGGTAAGTTTGGTAGTTGTATATGATGACTTGTATTTGACTTAGTTGGCTGCTAGTGAATCAAATGGATCTTAGTTGTTTAGGAGAGGGTTTAGATAACGGGATGGGCAAATAATGCGGCACTCGTAATTGATTTGAGTGGCAGTTCCTTCTTCTCTTCTTCTTCTGAAGATTCTTGCAGATACTGTGTGTGTGTGTGTGTATACACAGGGTGCGCAGGTGCTTATTTACAAAGTGCAAGTAAAAGTCTAGTCCGGTATTTACTTGGTTCCTTCCGTCAGGTGGTGACGGAAGGCCTCTACAGATGACGCCAGGACAACCTCTAAAGGAAGGGCATTCCACTGACGGACTGTTCGAGGAAAGTATGACTGCTGATGTTGATCAGTTCTTGAATGTGCGATTATGTAGCAGAACAGTCGTGTAGCTCTTGTCGTCCGGTTGATGTCTGCTGTTTGGATGTACTGATTGGTGTTGAAGTCCACCAGCGATTGATGCATCTTGTACAGCATTGTGAGACGGTGGATTTCTCTTCTCTTCTGTTCACGCAGGTGAGCCACATGTGCAGGCTGGGAAACGTCTAAGGTCTCAGTGATGCATATTGGCATTGAATATGCCCACTCCTGTACAGAGCATGTTGAGGGTATTCCAATCTTGCTTGCACACATCGGCAGCTTTTTGTCGCGAGTGACTGTATAATGTGGGGGTCGGGGTCTGCTTCTAGTCATCCTTCTTTGCGTTGGGGCGTGAAACCACATACATGTTTGCAAGAGCATAGATCAACGTTGATGACCCTGGTGTGCTCTGGGTGAGGTCTTGTTGAGGTGATCGAGGTCTTGGATGGCCTTGGTCACTAGTTATTGTGTGTAGTGCACATTGTAGAGGGCAATCATTGAGATGCCGGTGAGTACTGACAAATCGGTTGGGGTTAGCCATCCTGTGATCATTGTCATGGTTTCATTGAGTGAAACATCCAGTTGCATGAATATGTGCTCGACACCAAGCTGGGGCAGCATACTCGGCAGCACTGTAGACCATAGCAAGGTCGCCGATTCTGAGTACAGAATTTTGGACCCGAAGTATAACATGCAAGGCGACAGAGGAGGTTGGTCCATGAAGAAGCTTTAGTACGTAGGGATTCAAGAGTATTTGTACTTCAACTCTGTGTGCAGTTTTTCATCCCAAGGCATGCTGGAGAGGGATTGTAGGGCAAGTGAGACTAGTTTACATTGACTATTATGAAAATTTACCACATTGGGAATGAATACCTTGGACTTGCCCAGAGAGAGAGATGGGAGAATACAGTTCAAGGAGCTGATTCACTCACGCTTGTAGACTGGCCTGGACCTGGAATACACCCTACCATCTCACCGACAAAAATTACCATAAACCAAAGCAGTTGCTAACTATATTATCGCAGAACAACTTCTTGAAAATGGCCACTTCAAAGATGCAATGAAAGACCACCTTTGTTATATCAAGCAAATTACATCTATCTATGGTAGGTCTCAGGAGGAGCTCTCTTATTACCATCAAACAACGAAAACAACTTCCTTCTGCAAACCAGCGACAGAGAGTTCAGTTGCCCTTGATGTCTGTAATAAAATGACTTTCTATGGCTCAGTAAAGGCAGCCATGGTCGTATGTACATTAGTGACATACAAAAGACTGGATAACAACAGTATTGCTATACGCAGACGACCATGCCCTCCTCTACTCAGACGGATGATGGTCTAACATAGATGATGCCCTGACAAGTGGTATGGCCCTGATAGCAACTTACCCTGAAAACTAGTACACTACAGCTGAGTGCTGCAAAAAAGGCTGCAGCCACCCGCAATGTGAGCAGTGAGGAAGCAAACTGCCAGTTTATAGTCCGTGTAATCCGTCCTCCCCAGCCATGCCTACCCCAAACACCTCTCCAGCATGCCTCGGGATAAAAACTGCTCACACATTTGAAGAAAAACAATCTTGAATAAATACGTGCCAAAGCTTCTTCAGGGACCAACCTCCTATGTCGCCTTGCAGGCTCTACTTGGGGTGAGAAAACATCCACACTCCGAATCGGCGCCCTTGCACTGGTCAACAGCGTTGCCGAGTATGCTGCCCAAGCTTGATATCGAGTACACATTCATGCAAATAGGATGTCAGGCTCAATGAGACCATGCAGACCCTTCTCAGCGGAACTGCCCGTGTTAGCCGGCATCGAACTGCTGGCCCTCCACAAGAAGCACCACACACAATAACCGATGACCAAGGCACCAAGTACCCTAGCATGACCTTAACCAGAGCACAATCGGGTCATCAACACCTGTGCTCCCGTAGACCTTAACCCTATATAGCCCGGGCTATTTTGAAAATGCATAGCCCGGGGGGGGGCTAATTTGGCCCCCCCCTAAGATCTCGGCCGCGAAGCGGCCGTTCGCCGCGAAAACTTGCACGCATGTTTAGTGAAGTGTATAGAATACTACTGTAATTTTAAATTTTTTCAAAAATGCACTAATTTGCATAATTATGGTAATTTATGCAAATAAGGTCATAAATTCATATTTTCACCCATAAATCATATATTCTTCATAATTGAACATTGGTTTTCACTACATATGTTGTTTAGACCATTTGGAATAATAATACAATAACAAAATTTGGAAGAGCCACGTTCTTCCTTATGTTTTCTATTGTTTTTATAATTTCTTATGTATTTCTTTGTTTTTTTAGCTTATGTATTTTATTGTTTTTGTTGTTTATTTTATTTCTAACGATAAATCAACTACTATGAACCCCAAAACATACACCTAAATTGTAAACAAGACCAAATAGCCAATGATATATCCCTTTTTATGCAAACTGATATTTCCATATGTTTTGTACACAAATCACAAAATCTAGCAATTTTCGGGCTGACATGCGTAGACAAAAGGTCATGTGACTTTGTAACGGTAGGTCCGATTTTCAAAAATTTTATTTCAAAAGATGCGCAAGACCCAATAGAAAAAAGTCATGAAGTTTCAGCGCAAGTTTTTTTCGCGTTAACAAATTATCGCGAAAAATGTCGAGGGGGGGGCCATTTTAGCCCCCCCCCGGGCTATATAGGGTTAAGCGGTCAAGCAATACATTTGCAAGGGCGGACTTTTAACACCCTCAACGTATGGAAGGGATACCTTCAACAGGCTCTGAACAGGAGTTGGCATGAGTTCAATGCATCACTGAGGCCTTGGAGGTTTTGCAACCTGCACATGTGGCTCACCTGAGCGAACTGCCACTCAAATCAATTACGAGTGCCGCATTATTTGCCCATCCCGTTATCTAAACCCTATCCTAAACAACTTAGACCAACAATTGATTCACTAGCAGCCAAATTTGTTGAATATAAACACAGTGCTTACATGCTATTGTTGTCCCTAATTTGCATATGACGTCACACATTTAGTGAATCTTCTGGTCACTTCAAGATAAAGGCAAACATGATTTCTGACCCTCAAGTTTTTCTTGACACTGCAAATATTGTACATACTATTTAGATGCACAGTAAGCCACATTAATAGTTCGGTTTATTCTATGAAATTGCTACAAAATTTTGCATAAATCAATAAGAAGTACAAGTAAAATTGTTGTAAGCAGAGTTGAGTGTCTTCCAATATGTGTTCATGGTGTGGATACATTAATATCCATTCGATTTCAGTAGGAAGTTAGTCTTATAATGGTCATTTTATACATAATCTTGATTTTATGCTAATTTGGGCCCTAATTTGCATATTATCCTCTGATCACCGCAAGACTAAGTTAATCATGATGTGCTACCCTCAAAACCACGTATGGACGCATTTAAGACTAAATTTTCTGTGATATTGGTTGAGTTAATCGTGAAAAGCAATTATTCCTGTAAAAATTGTAATGGCGTCAATCATTTGGCTTTGCATAAATTTGCATTTATAAAACGGAAAGTAGAACAAATCAAATTTGTCATCATATTTCAATATCTCCATCAGTTTTTATGATGGTAAAACATTAATTTCAATTGCAGTCTAGGGGTAAAAAATATAATATGCAATGAAAATATCGAATTTATTTAAATTTTCAGCTAATTTGCATATTATGACGCTATGTAGCCAACTGGTTACTTCAAAAATGTTTTTATTACAATCCTTGACTCGCAGATCATAGGAATTGAGACATTATTTATTAATTTGTCTGAATTAAGATATGAAATATGGAAGATTATATTTGTCTACAATGGACACCCTAATTTGCATATATTTGCATAAAAATGATATATGGGACACTTTTGGCCCTGTTAAAGGGACAGGTCCACTTTTACAAAACGTCTGAACAGCTTTCAGTTGACGGATGGGGATCAATGTCACACGCAAAAAAAAAATCAGAGCGAACAGCCCTCTAATTTGGATTCTACGAATGAAAAACGAATGCGTCCCTCCATTTAAACTATATATCGGTCAATAAAGGAGTTCAACTGATTTAGCATAATATTACAACAATTTAGTACTAATTCTCGTAAAGGTATTGTGAAGCCGACATTTGTTAACGTATGTCACGGAAAAAGATCTCAAAAAGAAAGAATATATAATTACATGTAGTCAGTTTAAGCGATGTTTTGGGTATTTTGCTTGGTAAACGCTCACACATTAGTACTTATGCGCGGGTCACGTAGGGGTCATGCATACCGATCTGGCACTCCGTGAAATCTATGTACGAACTTACTCACCGGCCGAAAATACGTATGTACCGAATTAACCGACGTCCCTCAGTTTATTCAGTTTTAGGTCTATAACTCCACGAAAAAGAGATTTCAAGCCCTAATTTTTTCAGGCATGCTATTAAATGACATTTCCTTTCATATAAGACAATAACCTCGCAACTTTTGAATTTTGGCTTGCAAAAGTGGATCTCTCCCTTTAAAGGGACAGATCCTCTTTTACAAAACGTCTGAACAGTTTCCAGTTGACGGATGGGGATGAATGTAACACACACACAAAAAATCAGATCGAACAGCCCTATAATTTGGATTCTATGAATGAAAAACGAATGCATCCCTCCATCAGACTATATATCGGTCAATAAAAGAGTTTAACTTATTTAGCATAATATTACAACTATATTGTACTTATTCTTGCAAAGGTATTGTGAAGCCGACATTTGTAAAGGTATGTCACGGACAAAAATCTCAAAAATTAAGAATATGTAATTACATGTAGTCAGTTTAAGCGAGGTTTGGTTATTTTGCCTAGTGTGCGGTCATGCTATTCGTATGTGTGTGCGGGTCACGTAGCTAGCGCCAGTCACGTAGGGGTCACGCATAGCGTTGTGGTACTTCTTGGAATCCCTGTACAAACTTCCTCACTGGGTGAATATACGTATAATGCACAATTGTTTGTTGGATGACGGTTTATTAGTTTTAGGTCTATAACTCCACGAAAAAGAGATTTCAAGCCCTAATTTTTTCAGGCATGCTATTAAATGACATTTTCTTTCATATACCGTATTTGTCGGTGTATTAACCGCTCCGGTGTATTAACCGCACCCCCTAAAAAAATAAAATTTAAAAAAAAAAAAAAAAGTGCATTTAATATGGTCGTGTATTAACCGCACCCCCTTTTTTTTTTTTTTTTTTTTTGAAAAAAGGTGCGGGTAATACACCGACAAATACGGTAAGACAATAATCTTGCAACTTTTGAAATTTGGCTTGCAAAAGAGGATCTGTCCCTTTAACATAGCTAGTCGTTTTCTACGCATTTTTTTACATTTAGTGACTTATGTTAAAAATTGTCTCATCGGGGTGCACGAACACCCCTTCTACCCACTAGACTAATCCCTCCATTTATTGTTGCATTTAACAACAGTGATCTCTATCTGCTAGCTGTACTGAACTAGAGGCAGGATCAGAGACTACCATGACTGTGACGACCTATAGTGACAGCAAGAATAACACAGACCAGATTCAACTTACAGCTTGTAAGTTACAATAATTGTCACTGTGTGTGATCCTCACACTTTCCTTACAAAAGTTGATTTAATTATCCCTGGGTTAGTGCCAGAGCTTCTGACTACTCAATTGATAAAATACCTAGTACTCACAAATGCAGAAGTAGTTAAAGTAGGTTTGAAGTGTGGTATATGTCAAGAATAATTGCAGGGAAATTACATGAATCCATGAATTGGTGTTTAAAAAAGATTATCATGATTTACATTTATATGTACCAGTCTCACCTCACCTCACCTCACCTATCCTGTAGCCTAACTTGCCACCAGTGATCCAACCAACTTTGTCTATCCTTCTCTGTTTTGTAAAACCCAGTCTAGAAATCTCAAAACCTGATGAGGTTATTCTATATAATAATAAGAGCTTTCTTCCAAAAGGCGCTATATCCACTTTTTCAACTTTCGCGGGTAAACAGGTTTCTTTGCCAAACTTTGTACACGTGCCTATGGGAATATGAAAATTTAACTTTCTATATTTTTAATTTTGAATGAGTAATTTGTTGTAAAATGTGGATTCATTGATAACTACGTAGCTTATAAATGTAGATCTTATATCGTTAACTCAATGATTATGGAAAGTGGATTTAGCGCCTTTTGGAACTGAGCTCTTCTGTGATGACACACGCGGTACCCCGGGGTACCGTTGTACCCCGGGGTACCGCGTTGTGTAGCGCCATCTTGTGTCCACTCGAAGCACAACCGTATTGCGTTGTGTATGCAGTGCAGCGCGCGATTGTATGCACGCTATACCCTGGTACAGCCCTAAAAAATAAATAAATAATTAAACAAAGTGGCGGATATTCGTTTGGTACCCCAGGGTACCATTTATGTCATCATATTAACGGCATGAAATGAAGAAAAAGAAGAAAGTGTGATTCTTATAGGAAATGGTATGTATAGTAGAGTTTGCATTTGAAGTTTTTCTGAGTGAAATCCCAAGTCGAAATTCCCATAGAAACCATGGGACTATCCTATGGGTCCCCTATGGGTTTCCTATGATGTTCTATGGGTTTTCTATGATGTTCTATGATGTTCTATGGGACCCATAGAAATTTACCAGGTCGAAAGTCCCCAAAAATCAAAACCCATACAAAGACCCATAGGAAACCCTAAGAGACCCATAGAGACGCATAGAAACCCATGTTCCACTTTCCCTATTGAAACCCATAGGATCCCTTAGAAACCATTAGGCCTATGGGTGTCTATTGGACTCCTATGGGTCTTGGTTCTATGGGAATTTCGACCTGGGATATGCTGATTTTCTTCATAATTTTATGAATGATTTACTTCTTATTAAACCAGTGCCCAACAAGGTAACCCCATCTGAAGGCATACCAACAACTAATATTGTGAGAGCATCGTGGAGCAAACCAGACGGTGCTGTACAGGAATATAACATTAGTTGCAGTGATGGAGCCTTGTACAATGTATTAGAAACCCTTTTTTTGTTTAGAAGTTTCTAGAGATCATTAACCAAGTTTACATTTTCAAGATGAAACATTTATGAAATGAAAATTAGATGTTATTCTTATAGGAAGTTGTGCATGTACAGTAAAATTTGCATTTAATGTTTCTCTGAGTGAAATGGCCTGATTTTCCTAATAATGATTTAATTTGTCTAAACCCAGTGCCCAACAAGGTCACCCCGTCTGAAGGCATACCAACAATTGATACTGTGAGAGCATCTTGGAGCAAACCAGAGAGCGTTGTACAGGAATACAGCATCAGTTGCAGTGATGGAATGCCTGATCCTGATATGGTTCCGTCGTCTACTGTCACACTGGAAGTATCTTGTACAGAGTTGCCAACTGCTGGAGATAGTTATACAACATTGCTAGTAGTGGTGTGGAGGAGAATGCTGTGTCAATACCTCTTAGAGCATGTGAGTAACCTTTTCAGAGTTACATTTTCTTTTATTGTTTCTTGTTTATATGATTTGTTTATTTTAAAAAACCCAATATACATGTACTTCTCATAATTTGGGTAAGTTCATCAGCTTGTTTAAAGTTCTGTGTAGATAACTGACCATCCCTAGCATCAGTTAGTGGAATAAGAATGCTGCTTTGATACATCTAAGAGCATGTGAGTTTACCTATTCAAGGTTTACTTTACTTGTATAGTTTCTGGTTGATATATACTTTTATATACTACTCATCATTTGAGGTATTTCAACAGGGTTTTTAATTCTTTGTAGATGAGTGACCATCGCTAGCATCAGTTAGTGGAAGGAGAATGCTGCTGTGATAACTCTTAGGATTCAGACTTTCATGGCTAGTTAATAATAGATTTAATAATATAATATTGATCTTTTGAGTTATTTAAGCAGGGTTTGGATTGCTATATGTAGATAATTGACCATTACTACATCACTAGCATCGGTTAGTGGAAGGAGAATGCTGCTTAATAGCATAATAGCATGTGATTTTGACTACTCAGGGTTTGCTTTTTATCATACTTTATATCATTGTTTCTAATTTATATGATATACTTCTCATATGAGTTATTTCATCAAGGTTTTGAATTCTATGTTTCACTAGCATCAGAAGTGGGCAGGTGTATGCTGCTTCAATTGGTTTTCAAGAGCTTTTTAAATAGTTGAATTGACATTTTCATTTCATTGTAACTCCAAACAGTGCCAAACAAAGCAGATCTCCAAGAGGGGGAGCCCACAACAAGTTCAGTTGATGTGACATGGCCCAGACCGCAAGGTGACATCTCTAGATTCGATGTGATCTGTTCCAACGGTGCATCCCAGCCCGAGATCTTTGATCAAACAACGGATGGGAGTTACACTGCATAGTGCATTGGCCTGACTAACCCTGGTGACAACTACGCAGTCGCAATCATCAGCTACAGCGACGATAAGAATAACTCTGACAGCACTCAACTGACTGCATGTAAGTAAATGAGTTCAATTTTGATGTGTATCACAAACTCTTTTATAATAAGATTTAACTGCTTAAAGGGATAGTTGAGTTTTGGTAGAGAGGGCGCTAGACTACTTTTTTTTTTTGTGAGGTAATGAAAAACTGAGTGTAAAATTTGAAAGAGCATAATATTTAAATAATAAAATCATCTTTGTTTGATCAAAATCGGTTCAGAGACGGCTGAAATATCCATAAATATAACATTTTGTAATAAAGCTGGGGCCCCAGGTTTATTAGAGAATTTTGAACCAGCCGTTAAAAATTCAAAAAAATGCTTCCTCTTTTCAAAAAGTTACAAAATAGGTATTTAACTAGTTGTTGGTTATTTCTCTATCTAATCACTATTTCAACAAAACATCACATGCACAATATTTTATTCAAAATGGTTGAAACCGATGAGTGTTTAGAGAGCGCCCTCTTACGTTTTAACGGCTCTTTTTTAATGATAACATGATCTTTACTATGTCATTTGTAATTTTGTGTTCCTTTCTAGTTATAACTATTAGTTTGTAATGTAATGATGCAGGTTTTGGTTACTAAAATTCAGTTTCACCAAAACTGTACTCTCCTTACCAGAACTCAACTATCCCTTTAAATTTTCTGACCTCACAATTGAAATCATCTGGAATCTTTTGTAAATTTACCAACCCCTGGTGACAACTACACATGCACAGTCATCAGTTACAGCGATGATAAGACGTGCCAGGGATTTTAATGCTCTATGGCATTTGTGAGAATTGTAACTCCCAAAAATATGAGCTTGGCACGTTAGGAGTTAACACTGACAGTACTCAGCTGACTGTGTAAGCCATGATTTTCTTATGGATGTTTATCACAAATTTCTTTCATGATAATCACAAAGTAATTGCATTGATTGGAAGATACATAAATGTAATCCACTGCATCCTGCAATAATTTGATTACACCTGGGTTACAGTCTCTGTAATTATATTTATTTGTATCATTTTTCTCTTTAGTCATTTGTCACTTTGCAGTGCCACTAAGAAATTGTCATAACAACCCCTGTCACTCTAAATCATCATGACAGAAAAAGATTTACAAAGCTTTGTTGCGAGATTGGCATTCAAAGATGCATTCGTATTTTTACGAGTTACAATACACACAAATGCCATAGAGCATTCAAATCCCTGGCACGTTAATGATCAATACCCTTTTTATGTGCAAGTGTCATATTTATTTGTAGCAATTTTTATGCCTCCGCAACGAAGTAGTCGGAGGCATTATGTTTTCGGGTTGTCCGTCCGACATAACCTGACATGACCTGACATGTTATTTCTTAATTTGTACTTAATTATCATAAATTCTTTTTTCTGAATGTTTATTTACCCCAGAAACTGAGACCAGTTGGCCCCACCCACCCCATATAGCTAGATTGCTACTATCATTTATACATACACGGTATATATTTGTATTGTGATCAAAATTTTAAATACAATATCTTATAATACACTGTACATCAGGTAGCCAATATACAACTGGAAATCGCAGATGAATTCAGACAATTTCTGTTGCTATTCTTTTCATCAAAGAGTGATTAAGATAATTTACATTTTGTTTATACTCCAGATGAACACTCGAGAGTCAAGCTACATGTACCCCAAATTGGCGGTGTCCCTGAATCTGACAACACGACTGCTTACTAGTCATTATTACGTAATACACTGTACATTAAAGGGAGAGATCCACTTTTGCAAGCCAAAATTCAAAAGTTGCGAGGTTATTGTCTTATATGAAAGGAAATGTCATTTAATAGCATGGCTGAAAAAATTAGGGCTTGAAATCTCTTTTTCGTCGAGTTATAGACCTAAAACTGAATAAACTGAGGGACGTCGGTTAATTAGGTACATACGTATTTTCGGCCGGTGAGTAAGTTCGTACATAGATTTCACGGAGTGCCAGATCGGTATGCATGACCCGCGCTAGCTACGTGACCCGCGCATAAGTACCGTAAAACTCCGTGTATAAGACGCACCCGTGTATAAAACGCACCCCCAACTTTCACAGCAAAAAAAAAATATATCTTTTTTTTTTTTTTTTTTTTCTTTTTTTTTTGACACCCTGTATTTTTTTTTTTAAAGACCCTGAAGTGCTTTTGGAATGCTTATACCACTGGTCTAGGGCATGCCAATAGCTTAAAGTTGAATGTAGCATTCATCAACATCATTTTCTCACATAAAAATAGTGGTTAGTACACAAATTGCACATTTATTGAGCAGTAACTCTGGTGCTCATAAATATTCATGACCACCAATACTCACTAAATATAATGCAATTTTCTAAATTTACTAACAACAATTTTTAATTATGAGCAAAATTTATAACCACTGGTTAGAAAATTGCATATTTAATTAGGTACTGCTGCTCACGAATGTATGAATATTTATTAGCAACAGTATTACTGCTCAATAAACTTGCAATTTTTACATCTGTAACCAATATTTTTTGTGTGAGAAAAAGGTATATCTTGCTGAATGCTACAACTGACAGCAAGCTCTTGTCATGCCCTAAACCATGTGTATACACATTCAACATGACTACATGACTTTTTTTTTTTTTTTTTTTTTTTTTTCCTATACCTGTGTATAAGACGCACCCCCCACTTTGAAATTTTTCCGACGGAAAAAAAGTGTGTCTTATACACGGAGTTTTACGGTACTAATGTGTGAGCGTTTACCAAGCAAAATACCCAAACATCGCTTAAACTGACTACATGTAATTATATATTCTTTCTTTTTGAGATCTTTTTCCGTGACATACCTTTACCAATGTCGGCTTCACAATACCTTTACGAGAATTAGTACTATATTGTTGTAATATTATGCTACATCAGTTGAACTCCTTTATTGACCGATATATAGTTTAAATGGAGGGACGCATTCGTTTTTCATTCGTAGAATCCAAATTAGAGGGCTGTTCGCTCTGATTTTTTTTTTGCGTGTTACATTGATCCCCATCCGCCAACTGAAAGCTGTTCAGACGTTTTGTAAAAGTGGACCTGTCCCTTTAACAGTAGCCATTATTTAACTAGTTATTGCAGATGAATCAAAACATTTTCATTGCTACAGTATTCATCAAAGAGTGATTAAGATTATTTACGTTTTGTTTATTCTTCAGATGAACACTCAAGAGTCAAGCTACCCCAAATCGACGACATCCCTGAATCTGACTACATCAATGCTAACTACATGCCTGGGTTTACCTCCCCGCAGGAATTCATCGCATGCCTGGGCCCTCTCCGAGCCACCTTGCCTGACATGTGGAGACTGGTTTGGGAAGAAAAAGTCAGCGTCATGGTGATGCTTACTCAGCTGGTGGAGTCAGGAAGGGTAAGCAAAGAGATTTGTTTGGATTAAGGGGTCAATTTCACTCTAGAAATATGATGTTGCTGTTTGCCAGTGTACTCTGCTAGCCAGATTTGTTTGGATTAAAGGGGACCACCAGGCAAAGGACAACACATTATTATATGTTTTGGTACCGTTTTGTGATATCAAATAGATACCCAACATTTTGCAAAGGTTTGTGTAATTCATAAACAAAGCAATTAATTTCCACCACTTACGGAACCACTGCTATTTCCTGGTTCCATACGGGCCAAGCATTTGCGAGTGCGCCAATGCTTTCACGCGTACGTCAATAGATTCCCGGATGATTCATTCGCTCTGCACAGTGCGCTCTGGCTCTGCACGCATATAGTCTACGCAATTCAGACCGCATGAACGCATGGTTGATAATGGTGATGCGTTTTCCAATTATATATTTTTTTCTGAAAACATATTTTTGTGAACTTGTTGAAGGAATGGAATACTAAAGATGGTACCTTTCTATAATAAGAATATTATTTTTGGGTGGTGGTACCCTTTAAGGGATTAATGATTAGGGTTGAATTTTACCCTAGAAATGTGATTTTAGCTGTATGCTCTGCCAGCCACGCTGGCTGATTCTGTGATTATTTTCAACTTCAGGTGGCGCTGTGGTCTTCTTGAGAGCACGCCATACAACTCTTATTTTTTGCGACGTGTGTTGCATCCTCTATTCCTTCTCCAGATACCATCCTTATATCATCAGTCCAAGATATATTGGTGCGCGACCTCTACCACATTTTCCTTCAATTGCTCCTCAAGAGTATTTGTTCTGAACACCTTCAGTGCCCAATTAGGTTTTTATGCCTCCGCCAACAAAGTGGCCGGAGGCATTATGTTTTCGGGTTGTCCGTCCGTCCGTCCGTACATGTACGTCCGTCCGTCTGTCCGTACGTCCGTCCGTCCGTCCATATGTACGTACGTCCCGTTTTCGTTCTCACGACATCTCAAGAAACGGATGACCGATCAATTTCAAACTTGATATGAGTGTACATATTGGGGTGACAATGATCTGAATAGATTTTGGGGTTCATGAGGTCAAAGGTCAAGGTCACAGGACTCAATATATGATGACATAAATGGTACCCTGGGGTACCAAACGAATATCCACCATTTTGTTTAATTATTTATTTATTTTTTAGGGCTGTACCCGGGTATAGCGTGCATACTTGTGCGCGCTGCACTGCATGCACAACGCAATACGGTTATGCATCGAGTGGACACAAGATGGCGTACCGCGTGTGTCATCATATGTGCAAAAATGCCTCGTTCTCGCGATATCTCAAGAACCGGTTGACGGATCAATTTCAGACTTGATATGTGTGTACATATTGGGGTGGCAATGATCTGATTAGATTTTGGGGGTCATGAGGTCAAAGTTCAAGGTCACAGGACTCAATATAAATGCAAAAATGGCTTGTAATGGCAAAGTTTCCAGAACTAAATGTCAGATTTCAATCAGACTTGGTACCTGAATGTATCATAAAGAGTCAATGTAGCCATACAATGTTGGGGTAATGAGGTTGAGGTCAAGGTCACATGACTCATACATGCAAACAAGCTTGTAATGGCAAAATCTCAAGAACTAAATGTCAGATTTCAATAAAACTTGGTACCTGAATGTTTCATAGGGAGCCAATGTAGCCGTCAACATTTGGGGTTATATGGTCAAGGTCACAGGACTTAAAATATATGAACAAAATTGATTCAGAGCATATTAATTTTTGGTTGATATTCAAATCGCGTGATAGCGGAGGCATAATTTTCGACTGCGCGCAGTCGAAGATCCATCTAGTCTTTCCATAATTCCCCTTGTAATTTTAGAAATGTATAAATATTTATCAATTATTTATATGTTACTCTCCTAGATTAAATGTCACCAGTACTGGCCGTCAGATTTCAACTCAGTGATGTATGGTGATATACAGGTGACCGTCCAAGGAGAACAGCTCTTTGACCACTGGCTTATCAGAGAAAAGGGTAGGTCTGGTCTTCGTATCAAATAAGCTTACTTATTGTAATGCTAGAAATTAACCTTTTTTACATTGTTGCGCAGCCGAGCAAGTAAATATTACATTTTTCGAATTCAAGTGGCTGAAACCTGCATCTGGTGGGTCCAAACAAAGAACAAAGTTAATAATTATGTTATATTTTGGTTGCCGATTTAATAGGCCAGTGGAATTTAGGATCAATGAAATTTGGTGGCCTAAATGGTTCTGGGCCAGATGGCGTGTTTGTTGCCAAATCAGGCAAGCAGAATTTGTAATAAAGAAATGTTCTTTGCCCGAAGCTCTTTGGTTGCACTGGTTTCGCGGGGCAGTGCTAATTTTGAGTCTTGCATTGAAATATGATAGTTAACCTATTTATTGCAAATGTAACTATAAAATAAAATAAAAATTGATACTGCAAATCATTCATGTATTGACTTCTGTAATTGATTGATGATTGTTGTCTTTATTTCTGTTCTGTTAGGATGAAACAAAGAGAAAAGTTCTGCAGTTTCACTTCGTCTCTTGGCCAGACCACGGAGTCCCGGACAATACCTGGACCATGTTAGACTTTGTGCGGACGGTTAGAGACGAGATCAGGAAGCAGCAGCCAATCAACAAACCTGTTATTATACATTGCAGGTGAGACAAACCTAGCTATTCATTTTATGAGTGGTAGTTTGAAGCGATTTCAGGCAAGTAACAATACCTGGACCAGGTTAGACTTGGTGAAGACCGTTGGAGACGAAATCAGAAAACAACAGCCAGTTATTAAACAAATCTGTTATTGTACATTGCAGGTACATTAAGACAGACCCAGTCCAATAGATTACAGTAACAATTATGCTATGTCAGACAGCCAACAATATGTGACCGTGGGGTCATGGACAATACATGTACAATGTACTTAGACCATGTTAGATTTTTTGAGAACCGTTATAGACGAGATCAGAAAACAGCAGCCAATTATTAAACAAACCTGTTATGGTACATTGCAGGTAAGACTAACCTAGACCAATAGATTGCAGTAAAAATTAAGTTATGGCAGGCAAGCAACAATATGTTACCTAATGGTTGATAAGAAGCCAATCATCCAGCTCCTAGACAAAGCCCAAATCGAAGGAGAAGTTTTCTAGAACCTTGAAAAGAAAACGATGTAATTACTTCAGAATCCTATGGAGTACCCTAGTATGATGTTACAACTATTCATTGACATGTGTAACTGGGTCTGGATAGTCTTTTCTCATTTTAAGATCATGTACAAATGTGTCTTATTTCAGTGCTGTCGTTGGTCGAACAGGGATGTTCATAGCGATGGACCGGCTGATGCAGCATTATCTCTTCAATCAAAGTGTGATCACCTTGGAAGAGACAGAAGATGAAACATTTAGTTTATAACCTCTATTTCTCCTTCTTTCTTTTCTTTTAGAGATTTACCTTCTCTTTTTTCTATTTCAGTGCTGGCGTTGGTCACATAGGGACATTAATACCAATAAACCGGTTGATGCAGCACATGAAGGATAATGACTTGTGTGAAGAGCTCTTATGGTTATAGTATGATTATCTTATAAAACTGGAAGAATAATATGGATGATCTTGAGAAAATGTATTTATGTATTCCTATTGTTCTATTTGTTAGTGCCGGTGTTGGTAGAACAGGGACGTTCATAGCGATAGACCGGTTGATGCAACACATGCAGGAGAATGACTTTGTGGATATCTTTGGCATCGTGTGTGAGATGAGGATGCAGAGAAACTACATGGTGCAAACTGAGGTAAGATTTACATGCATTGAAGTGGCTGGAATGCTCCTCAGGGAGTGAAGTGGGAAGGCATTGCTTTCTACATTGTCTTAAATATAAATGCAAAATCTTCCCCGTGGGAGGGAGATACCCCCTCCCAAACCCTCCCCCTCTGGCTCTGCCCCAACCCTCGGTCGCTTCGCTCCCTCGGGACTCATTTTTTGATGTAAGCTTTGATGTTGGATCATACAAATGTGGCATATGGTTTGTTTTTATGCACCAGAATGCACCATTTCAAGTATATAAATGCAAAATCCCCAAACCCTCCCCCTCCCAAACCCTCCCCCTCTGGCTCTGCCCCAGCCCTCGGTCGCTTCGCTCCCTCGGGACTCATTTTTGGTTGTAAGCTATGTTGTTGGATCATGTTTTTATGCACCAGATTGCACAATTTCAAGTCACAAAATGCAAAAGCTCCCTACCGTGGGAGGGGGGACTCCGCTCAGTCACTTCGCTCCCTCGGGCTTGGTCGCTTTATCCACGCAATGTCTCACCCTCACCTCTTGCTCAAAGTTGGCAACTCTGTGAGTGTGGTTGGGCATGAGCCCCTAAACACATACATCGTGAGCCCCCTTAGGGTTTTGCCCCCCCCAATCCAAAACTGCTTCCGGCGCGCCTGTTCATACGGTACTGTTGGGGAAAATGGCAGCCTTCAGTGGTCAGTCCAAACAGTTGAACATGGTTTTTTTTTTAAATGTATTATGTCCATTATTACCCGGTTCAGTACTGGTCCCAAATTATTCAGGCATTGGTCTATGGAGAATTCATGTTGTAGCAAAATCAGTAAGTCCTGAAATGGTTAGTGATACCCAAGATGAAATATACAACTAGAAGTGACAGGAATCTGGCACTTATCAGTAACAGCTCTTTGTTTCCCTTTTAGTAAATTTGTGGCTAATATTTTCTGATTGTGAAGCGTGAATGTCTAAACTTAACCCATTGAAAATGATTTGATTTTGGTGTAAAATGCATTATCCAAAGACCCCATCACAAATATATTAGCGACCATTTTTGAATGGGTTGTTAACCCATTCCCTATGAGATTCTGAACTCCCCATATACTTTGTACACTGCCCACCCAGTTCCCGTAGTCAAGGGGTTAACCTGTTCCCTATGAGATTCTGAGCTCCCCATATACTTTGTACACTGCCCACCCAGTTCCCGTAGTCAAGGGGTTAACCTGTTCCCTATGAGATTCTGAACTCCCCATATACTTTGTACACTGCCCACCCAGTTCCCGTAGTCAAGGGGTTAAAGTGATGACAATAATTCTAACTATTTTTACTCTCTCCTTTACTTTCTCCCTTCACTCCAAACAGAAACAGTGCATCTTCATCCACCAGTGCGTGTTGGACCTGCTCAGCGAACACGAGCAGGAGGACGAGGAGGAGGACGATGAGGGTGAACAAGAGAGTATGTACATGAACGTCCCACCACGGAATGGCGAAGTCAAGAATCTAATTGACGACCAAGTATAGTACTGCAAATGTTGGGAAGCCCAAAATAATACATCAGCATCCCACTGCGTATTGTTGAAGGCATGACTCTATTTGACGACCAAGTACTGCAAATGTTTTGGGGCCAAAAATATTACTTACGCCAAAAGCACTTATGTATCAGGAAAAACATTGATATGTAAGGTGCAAACAAGCAAGAATGAATATGGACGGTGCATATACTGTATGCATTAGGTGATTCTGTCGTTTGATTTCCACCATCGTGGTAATCAACTCGGTCACATTCTTATCAGTTTCTAACTGTTTTGTCACTACTGTCAACAATCCCAGCTGTGTTTACTGCTCCCCCGAGGCCCAGTGCTATCACAGAGAGAGGGGCAAGTGATAAGAAAGTGTCAACACTGATAATAATCTCCCAGATGCAGGCTTGAGAGCGGAAAACTCGCACCGCTTGTCAGGCCCTCAGAAGCGGTTTTCAGCAAGCGATAAAATTACGTCATGGTGAGAGTCCTCCCCCCCTCCACTACACGAAACTACACAAAGTGAGAAATATAATTGATGACCAGGTATAGCCATTGAAATTGTATGACTTGTTAGTTTATGTCAACTCACACAGCAATGGTTGGGTCATAATGCGGCCATAGATGCTATATTTATCATGCAATCAAGGGTTCAGTACAAGCACTGTATGCCAACGTCCCACCGCGTAGTTGCAAAGTCAGAACTCAATTTGATAACCATAGTACATTAATTGTTTGAGGCCATGATCATCCCCTTGGCTAATATGCATTAGTTAAAGGGATCTAGTAACATTGTTGACATGTGCAAAAAGTGATGAATGGTTGATGCAATGTATATTGTTGTTATCTCATATGTCCACAGGGTCTTGTGTGAAAATTTCAAGTCAAATGGACATTGTATGGCCAAGTAATGAGCGAAAATGCAAAGTGATATTCAGTAACTCACTGCACTCACTTTGTACACGGAAGAAAAACTCGCCCGGAGTTTTTCTTATCTGAATACTTCGATCGTACATAGCTTTGTAACGAAAGGGAAATTTGAAAAACCGAAACCTGTCCCATGATTTTATTGTTAATACGAATACAACAAGATATAAGGGAACCGCTAGAATTAAAATTTTATTTTGAGGATTTGGACAATGTTACTAAGTCCCTTTAACTAAGCAAGCAAGAAGGAATAATAGTGTCTGTAGACATACTGTATGTCAGTGTCCCACCACCCTATGGCTAAGTCAGGAATTTAATTGACGACCACATATAGCCGCCGAGTGACCTAACACAACTTTTGTTCTTGGGTCAGAATTATGACCTGCTCCAATTATGCTGTATGTATCAGTAAAATGGTATGTGAAACATTAGCAAGAAGAAAGAGGGTTTGCACATGTTTGTCATCAAGTGGTAGAAGTGGCAAATTAAGACTGGACAGCCAAGTAAAGTGATCAAACTTCCACAACAATTGATATTGTGCCCAGATCATGATGTATTCTATATGTATCGGTAAAAGTAAGACACCAGCAAGAAGAAAGAAGGTTTGCACAATCACGTTTGTCAACGTACCAGAAAATGATGGGGCAAAGATTTTTGTACAGTTTTCTATGTAATTCATATATCCGATGCCATGTTAACTCCAAATCTGTTATAATTGTTACATTGAATTATAATTTGGATTATTTCTTTGTTATTAATTCATACACTTTAGCGATACAATAGCAGTACAATACATAAGAATGAAAACAATGTGGGTAAATCCTGGAATACTAATTTGCATAATTTATGCAAATTAGTGATATATTTTATCACCATAAAAAACATGGATATGATGAATTACATCATTTGAAAGTATTTTTACAGAAAACCTGAAGAAATCCTGTAATTTCTCTTGATTTGAGATGAAAATCCCAATTTTCCCCCAAATTCGTCAAAAATTTGCATATTCAAAATTTTAATTAATTCAAAAAAAATAAAAATAATGGTCCAATTTTTTTTTTTTTCTTCAAATTCCTATTCTACTTGACTTGTTTGACGTATGTGCCAATTTTCAAGTCAATCGGTCCATTCGTTGCCGAGATTTGAGGGGGGGGGGGCCAAAATAGCCCCCGGCCCCCCCCCCCCCCCTAATGGACTCAAGTCCCCAAAATAACCCAATGGGATTAGGGTTAAAGAAGGTTTTTACCTGGACACATGTAAATACGGGCTTATAGGCGGAGGGCCAAAGTCGAAAAAAGTGACTTTAGGTTGCCAGATCTCCACAACAAGTTTAAACCGATTTTATTTGCAAGTATTTTTAATGACACAAAATAATTCAGAGGTCTACCTCAAGATATTTGTTGCGAACACCTCCAAATCCAAGATGGCGTCCAAAAAAGCAGCCGTTTTGACTTGCTATAGATAATTGGCGAAATTTACCAAACGACACCTGACATCAGCATAATTTTGCTGTCATGTTAAAGACAATACAATTTCCTATAATCTGATACCAAACACCATGGGGTTCAGGATATGTAACACGGTCATTTTGAGCCCCAAACTCCAATTTTAGGCATTTTCCCCCAAAAATATGAAATGGTTTATTTACATAATTCGGCATAAATCGGTAATTATATTAGCAGTTAAATTATTACTTTTCAGAAAACTGCCCAATTATATCAACAATACTCTGTGAAAATTCTGAGTGTGTACCGTATCTGAACAAAAAGTTATTATACTTGGAAGTCAGCATTTGATATCGACAAAACGGGTAGTTTTGCACGTTTTCTCATGCTGTACAGGGTGTCTCAAAAATTTGTAATCTTGATTATAGGAATAATTGCGTCAATCTCGGGACACCTTTAATTCCATTTATGAACAAATCAACAAAACCACCATTTCCTGTAATATGATGAATATTCCACCATCATTTTGTAATCCGCGTCTGGCTTGTATTTGTTTAACTGCATTTATCATAAATCAAGCGCTAATAATGAACTCCCCATGGAGTATTCCAGTCAGCTGCATACTGACGCGCAATGCCATGCATATCGCGAATTCGAATCATACTGGCTGCCCATGATGCTTTTAAAACATTGTCAAGATCATGTCCATTATCTTGATTCTTGAGTAAGTGTCTTACTGAAGTACATAATATGCGGGACACATGTGCAGAGATCTAGATTCGAACACCATCTGACCATCTTGATCGCAAGCCGCAAGGCACGCACCCTTCATGCCCTTCATATCTTATTTCATGTATCTGGAGACCATTAAGGTCTATACAAATTGGCTAACTTAGTATTAAAACAAAACAAACTCAATTGCTAAACCAATAATGTACAACATCGAAAAGCCTAGATAGCTAACAGCAAGCCGAATTTTATTTTTTGTGCACTACCCTATACTCGTGTAACCATGGTAACACCAGCCGATTATTGACAGAAATATACCAAATCACCAATGATTTATTTTAAAAAACTTAAAATTAACAGGTAAATGGTGTCATTTCACTTGTGATTTGATTTCCTTCATGTGCACGCGAAAATTTGTGTGTATAATGCGGCTTGTAGTAGCCAGATATATGATTTATTGTATTTCTATTGTTGTTGTTACTATGGTTACAAATGTACACGGTGGTAAAAAAAAGTTACTCTACGATAAATAGCTTATTCAAAGTTTTCTTCGTACCCTGAAAACGAATTTGCATGTAGTCCAGCTAACTGTGGTGTTTCGAATAATATACCGAAATAATGTATCATCAAGCGTAATCATATTAACACACATAATCATCCAGATATGGTCGGTCAAACTGTAAAGGACGCGCACCTCGCATTTGAATATTGCACTGAATAGTGCACTTTGCATGATCGATTTATTATACATGCAGTGAAATTACGGACACACTATTTTCGTGTATTGCAAACCGATGGCGGCATATTCATGACATAATAGAAGAAAACTGATTTTGTTTTAAATTTTTTAAACGGGAATAAACAATTATATCATTATTTCGGAGCATTTCTTGAATAAAGTCCGTAAACAAGAATTACATTTGTTGGGGCACCCTGTATAGTGTTCGAAATCGTAAAAATTGCTGTATTTGTCGATATCGAATGCTGACTTCCAGTTATCATAACTTTTTGTTCAGATACGGTACACACTTGGAATTTTCACAGGATATTGCTAATATAACTGGGCAGTTTTTCGAAAAGTATTAATTCAACTCCTAATGCAATTAATGATTTATGCCGAATTATGTAAATCAATAATTTCCTATTGTTGGAGGAAAATGCCTAAAATTTGAGTTTGGGGCTAAAGATGACCGTTTTACATATCCTGAAACCCACTGTGGTATCAGATTATAGGAAATTGTATTATCTTTAATATGACTTCAAAATCATACTGATTTCAGGTATCGTTTGGGAAATTTCGCCAATTATCTATAGCAAGTCAAAATGGCTGCTTTTTTGGACGCTATCTTTGATTTGGAGGTGTTCGCAACAAATTTGTTGAGGTAGACCTCTGAATTATTTTGTCTCATTAAAAATACTTGCAAATAAAATAGGTTTAAACTTGTTGTGGAGATCTGGCAACCTAAGTCCTTAAGGAAGCCACTTTTTCGACTTTGGCCCTCCGCCTATTAATTGCATTTCATATATTTTCTCATAAAGTTTGATGAATTATATATGATTTTTGTGTTGTCAGACAACACTATTTCAAATGTTTGCAGTCATACTGTTTTATCTATAAATTATATATAAAGTATTGGTAATTTCCAAAGTGCCCCGCAAACGGATTTGGCTGATTTCAATTCCATATGAAAGATCATCGAAAAAAACATGGGAAATAATAATAATTCCCAATTAAATGCTCTAATTGTTGTGAAATTTGCTTTCAAAATATGATATAAAAGTGATTGATTCTACGGGACTGAAAATTAATATTTTTGTGCACGCTAATTGTGCTTAAAACTATACATATGATACGGTACTTACCAACAATTCTCTCTCCAATATGTGATCCAACTATCGGGTGGATTAAAATTATGATTTTCCCCTCCATTCTGCAAAAAACCAGTGATATATGCGCCTCCTCGACTTCTCTCCATGTGTTAGCGCGACTCCGAACAGAATTTTGAACGAAAGATGATCGTGATGGCCGCCGCGGCGCCCTGATGCGAAAGGCGAATGGGGCGTGCGATACACATGAATATGCGCGGTAACTATTACCGCGCATTACAGTCCCGTATTAGGAGGACCTAGAACGCTAGCGCTTCTCTCTAGAGTTAATTTGACTCTTGAGTTGTAACGGCTCTTTTTGAATGATAACAGGGGTTTTACTTTGTCGAGCATGGTGAAATTATAACTTACTTTGTACCGTAATCGTGCAGGTTTTGGTTACTAAAGTCAAGTTTGACCAATACTCAACGTTACCTTTAAGCACCCATTTCACTGATTTCAAAATCCTACAAATATCTGAGATGTGTTTTTAGGAATGACTAAAGGTGGTATCTCACCGGGCTGGAGACTAGTTGGCGACTCAGTCTCCGCTGGTCGCGGAGACGTCTCCGCGACGTCTCCTGGAGACTAGCCGGGTCTCCGGGGAGTCGCGGGAAAATCGAACATGTTCGATTTTTTTTTGAGACGTCGCGGAGACTAATTTTGTCCGCGACAGGGGAGACGTCGCTGCGACCTACTGGAGACCAAGGCGACTGGGAGGAGACGTTGGGGAGACGTCTCCGCGACACTATTTGACGTTGCTTGACCCACTTTAGAGACCACGTGACTGAGTTCTTTATCATTTGGTACAGCTTGTTCCTGCTCCTCGGGCGAATTGTTTGTCACCATGGATACGTCGCGGAGACGTCTCCGAGACTTCGCCTTGGTGAGATAGCAAACCATTTTCGGGTCTCCCGAGTCGCCGCGACTGATCAGTCGCGGCAGTCGCGGCGACGTCTCCGCCGGTGAGATACGCACTTTAGTACAGTCAATGACTTAGCGGCCACCTGTCTATAGGGGCCAACCTGCCTATAGAGGCCACCAAGAGTGATTTGCAGAGAAAAACAATGAGATAGATAGATAGATAAATGGTATTTTATTGCTCCATGGATGGCAGTTTCACAACTGAATTGCACATGAGTTACAAAAGTTTGTCATTTATACATTGTAAAAATCACAGATCATTTAAAAACGTGTCTTATTAATATTGCATAAATACCATAACCAGTTAAAAAACAGTTAATGAACATAATTCTTGAAAGAAATGATTAAGTCCAATTATGTACTACTATATAAACTGATCAAATTCAAAGAATAAAATAGTAATTAAATATAGTTTAACACATATTGGTACAATAAACATAATCATTAAACGAATGAACGCAAATCAGAACATTACGATTACAAAATAGTACAAAGAATATAAACACGAGCAAATCAGCTTTTGTTATACAGGCGAATCAAATTTGGTATAGGACTATTTTGCATTCGATTTGTTTTACATTTAAAATCCGGAATTTTCTTTGAGTTTCTAAGTGTTCTAGTACATTGTTTTTGTGGGAGAAATTGTTGAAATTGGTCGGTGAGTGATAATGTTTTTTGAAAGAAAGTAACACATAAATCTTGACGCCTTTTATCTAGTGTTTGAAGTTGGGATTGTTCAAGTGCATTTGTATAATCATTATAATCCCTACGGAAAATTATCCGCAACGCTCTCTTTTGAATTCTCTCTAATCTCTCTTTTTGACTTTGTGTGAGTCCTCCACTCCAAACAGGACTGGCATATTCAAGTAGAGGGCGAATATAACCAACAAAAACAGTGATAAGGTCTTCCTGTGGAAGACCATATTTAACCAAAGAACGGAGCATATATAATTTTGCACTTGCCCTTTTTTCAATGTCTTTTATGTGAGCATCCCACTTTAAATCATTTTGTATAGTAATTCCTAATAATTTAACTTCACTCAATGTTGCCAATAAACAATTCTCTAAAATTATACTCGTCCTATGTAAACTGGTATGTAAACTTTCTATAGAGGTCAACTGTCAACAGTGGCCACTTTTTCTTGTTTTATTAATTGTGCATGGTTGATATACACAGGTTTGACTGTACTAATTTGAATTGCCCACTATAATGTAGTTTGGGATTTCAAACATAAAGGGAAACTGACCAGAAATAAAGTAGTATTGTGTTGAAATGAAATTGGATGAGAATACCCTTTAGTATGTTCATGTACATTTAGCAGACCGGATCTCAGAGTCCCACCAAATCTAGTTAACTTTGCTTGTGTTTTATGTATTTTATTTGTATCATGTTATTTTGTATGCATGATTAATTTGTATGTTTTCCATTCCATGTATATCAGGTATCCACACTAACTCTGTTTGCTAGCGGCCTGTCGGGCAAGTAAAGTGACTTTGCTCAATTTTTAGTGGCCCGAACCAAAAATCAACTGGCCCCATAGATCTACAAGTATTCTAACAATGGTTTGAATGGGTGCTATTAATATGCATTAGTGCATGTAGTCCGCGCAAACCTAATAATGGCGGCCTCCAGCGTTCGCTTGAAGAGTGGTATACCCGATAGAGCTTTCTCATATTTCTTCCAAAGCAGAAATCTGATTCGGAGTAATGTTACATATAATAAACAGGTATATTACGATGTATAAAGTAGGATAAACTCTATTCTTGAGTTGCATTGCCCTTTAACTGTACATATGAGGTGACGATATAAAAGTGATGTGTTGTTTATGTACAAGTCATTATACATGTAGAATAATTGCAGGAAGGGAAAGGCCCAGTCACATATCAACGGATAGCGTAAATGGATGCCTGACAAATAGAAAATGTGGGAAAGACGTTTCCATTGCTCCATGCACAAAACATTCCCTTGGATAGATAGAACAACGTACATTATCTAACAAGGAATGAACAAGAAACCCATACGAATGGATTGAACATTTAACTGGGAGCTACGAACGGATTAAACATTTACTCTCCGTCGGGCATCCGTTTATGCTATCCGGCGATATGTGACTGGGCCTCTATTGAAGACATTTTATTATGAATGTTATATGCTTGCGAAATGCCAACCATTTATGTACAGTAATGTGAGGACATTTATGGTGCCACAATGATGAGATTGAGCTGCTAATGTAGCAGTCACACCACCAAACCGAATCCAAACCGACAAGAGACCGAATAATTTGGGGACGTTTCGGGGACGATCGGGGTGCTAGCAGTTTGGTGTCGGAGTGGTATCAGAATTTTTGGTCTCTTTTGTTGTGACTGCTAACCACAGTTTGGGCTCTTGTCGGTGCCCGATAAAGTGGAAATTCGATCTGGTTGAGGTTAGGATTTGGTTTAGCGGTGTGACTGCTACATTATGATATAGGTAGATCAAACATTTATAGTTATACACAAAACACATTGACGGTGACATTATTATAGTGCACTTTTGTGAATGTTGATTCATCAATTGAAACTTACATTTGAACAGTGTTGTGCAGAAGTGTATTTTACATAGCAAAAATTGTGATGTTTGGTCCCGGTGGGGAGGGGGGGGGGGGGGGCACTCATGTACATGTATTATGTAAGACGGGTATGTGCTGCTTTCAAGACCCACATTTTCACACCCGATTGCCGCTCTCAAGAAACCTGATTTTCAAATGATTGCCGCTCCATAGACCCCTGTAATGTCTTGGCTAGGTAGTGCCAATTAGTCCATTATTCTTCTTCTAGTCAGCTCCTGAACCACCATTCGAGGGTTTCCTTAGGTCTTTGGTAGCTCCAAGTTCATGTATTTTGCCCGTATATTGTAGTTTTAGTCTGCTCCTTGCCCCTTAACTCCCGTTGCAGGGTTTTTGTAGCTCCAAACACCCTATATTTTGTGCTTGTAGACCCTCATTTCATAGTTCTGTGAGGCACACCCCATCAACAAATAATTCAAGTGCCCCCCCCCCCCCAACCCGCGGCTTGGAATCAAACCTACTACCCTCATTATTGAAAGACGAAGGCTCGAACCAATATACCACGACACTACCACCCTTAGAACCCATATTGAAAGACGAAGGCTCGAACCAATATACCACGATACTACCACCCTTAGAACCCATATTGAAAGACGAAGGCTCGAACCAATATACCACGATACTACCACCCTTAGAACCCATATTGAAAGACGAAGGCTCGAACCAATATACCACGACACTACCACCCTTAGAACCCATATTGAAAGACGAAGGCTCGAACCAATATACCACGACACTTCCACCCTTAGAACCCATATTGAAAGACGAAGGCTCGAACCAATATACCACGACACTACCACCCTTAGAACCCATATTGAAAGACGAAGGCTCGAACCAATATACCACGACACTACCATCCTTAGAACCCATATTGAAAGACGAAGGCTCGAACCAATATACCACGACTCTACCACCCTTAGAACCCATATTGAAAGACGAAGGCTCGAACCAATATACCACGATACTACCACCCGTAGAACCCACTCATTACAATTTGCCCTGACCAACTCTTAGATATACTACTAGTTCGTCTTTGATTAGTTCCAACTCTTAGATATACTACTAGTTCGTCTTTGATTAGTTCCAACTCTTAGATATACTACTAGTTCGTCTTTGATTAGTTCCAACTCTTAGATATACTACTAGTTCGTCTTTGATTAGTTCCAACTCTTAGATAAACTACTAGTTCGTCTTTGATTAGTTCCAACTCTTAGATATACTACTAGTTCGTCTTTGATTAGTTCCAACTCTTAGATATACTACTAGTTCGTCTTTGATTAGTTCCAACTCTTAGATATACTACTAGTTCGTCTTTGATTAGTTCCAACTCTTAGATATACTACTAGTTCGTCTTTGATTAGTTCCAACTCTTTTAAACAAACCATGATGGTGCTAAGTTTGCATGCATAGAAACTGTTCGTTTTTTTACAAATATGAAAAGCGAACAATTATATTTTTTTATGAATGAAATGTGTGTGCAAAATTTAGCTGTAAATGTTTTTAAAAATATGTAATAAAAAAAAGAAAAAAAAAAAATTTGTTTGAGAGGTAAATAAAGCACTGGTGTAGTATCGTTAGAAACCTGTATCTTAGTTGAGGGGGATGAATGAAGATTATAATCCTCCCCGGTCCCAACCGGAACAATTGGTGTCACTTACAGGCCTACGCCAGTTGATAATTCAGTTATATTGTATGAATAATGCACTGCCATAGATCTGTCACTGTTCAGTGGGAAGGAATGAATATATCACCCCCCTCCCCCCCCCCAATGGAACGAAAAGTAACACTGACAGACATATGCCAGTTCATAATGCAGTGATATTGTAGTGTACTGTTTGTTCAGATCACGAGTTTATGTAATTTGTATATCATTCGATCACAAGTGTATATGATAGCCATTATGATATCTACATTAGTTATTAAGACGTGTTAAGACCCTTAGTTGTACATTTCATATTTTTGTCTTGTGCTGCCAAATTTCTGTTTTTATCCTGGAGAAATATAAAAGTACTTGTCATGCACACTATACTAGTATTCTGTACATCATAATAGAAGTCCAATAGTCAAAAGAAACTAAACAAAATAATTATATGTTTAAATTCTTTGTACTCAGTAGTGTATATTTCCTTTAGACCCTTATGTAGCAGTCACACCGCCAAACGAAGTGTGGTTAGCAGTCACACCAAAAGAGACCAACAATTTCGATACCACACTGACACCAAACCGACAGCACCTCGAATATCCCCGAAATGTCCCCAGATTATTTGATCTGGTGTCAATTTGGAGGTTTGACTGCTACATAACTATACATTATATCATTCGTAGTAATTCCAATGAGTGAGAGCAAAAATTAGTATTCTTTTGTAAGTACATTATTTAATATTTTGTAGTTATAGCATTTTCATGAACATTTTACAACTAATATTATTTCAATAATACTAAATATATTAATCATTGCGGATATAGTATCGGAAATAATATCGCTAGTGATATTCGTTGGTCTCGCAATGTATGGTCAACAAGGAATCTAAAAGATCACGATGTTTCGTGCGCTGCTGCATGTCGATCCCGTTTTCTCTATTGTCATTGAAATTATTGGGATTGAGATGAATATTGATAGCCTCTTTTACCTCCGTATGAATATTATTCATTTACAAATATGTGATATTGATCATTCCATGTAGAGTATATACCTTGGTTTTTAATATTTTCAATTATTTATATTATCAACTCTTTCATATGTATGCATGTACATTTCCTTGGTTTTAAAATTATTTAACAACTTCTAATTTTTAATCAATGATATGTAACATGATGAACATGTTCCAGTGCATTTTAAACTTGATGAATATATTTGTATATGAATTTGTTAGAGGTAAATGAAGGAGATATTAAACTCAGATACCAACTTGTTAAAAGATTGACTGGCTTCCAGTGTACTTTATTTTGGTTCAGCTCGTTATTCCAAAGGTTCGTTATTCCAAAGGTTTGGTAATTCCAAAGGTTCGGTTATTCTGAAAGTTCGGTTTTCCGAAGGTTTCGTTATTCCGAAAGTTCATTATTTTGAGGGTTCCTTTCTCCGAAAAATGAAATCGGGTTCGATATTCCTTGGAAGTAAGAACCGCACCCATTATTTCAACTGTTGAAGATATCAGTGGATTTGTGTTCCCTCCTTGTCATGATTAAAACCAGAGCACAGGAATGTAACATCATTCACCTTGAATACTTGAATACATTTTTGAGTAATTGGTCTTTCTGAAAATTCTTTTTGTGTGTTTTGTGAATGTTTTGGTAGCCAGCCTAGGAAGAAAAAAAAAGGAACCCAGATGGCCCAAAAAAGGAATTCGAAACAAACCAAAAAACAAGAATTGTAAATGTTTGTAAATTGTAGGGTGACACCGGGCCGAGATACACATTCTGTAACTTCTCAACTCGCGCATGCGCATAGCCAGAATTTCCGACTTGTATAATATCGCACATGCACAATTCAACGAGTGTAGTCAGTGTACACAAAAAAATGAAATGCAACGTAGGTGTGGATCGAACCCACGTACCTTGGGTTCATAGGCAATTGCGCCACAGCGAATTGCTTGATCGGCAGTGGATTTTTGGGATATATATATAACCCTAACCCTAACCCTATACCCTGACCCTAGGATGGTGGCTATAGGTCAGATTAGTGGCTATGGGTCAGATTCAGTGGCTATAGGTCAGATTCAGTGGCTAATTACAGAATGTGTATCTCAACCCGGTGTAAAATTCTGTAAATTGAACTTATTTCATGTCAAACTTAACTTAAGTAACCAAAACCTGCACCATTACGGTACAAAGTAATAGTTATAACTTCACCATGCTCGAAAAGTATACACAATTACAAACAACTAAGTAAAACCCCTGTTATCGTTCAAAAAAAGCCGTTACAACTCAAGAGGGCGCTATTAAAAACAATAATTGGTTTTTAGCCTTTTTTCATACAAAATTGTGCATTTCATGTTTGTTAAAATAATGATTCAATATAGGGTGTCAGTTCATGTTTTAGTATGATATATTTTGCCAATGACACTAACATACTGTACATACATACACAAACAAACACAAACAACCACACATACATACATACATGACTCACACGCACACATACACATTAATACACACACATAAACACGCACATTCTTATATATTTACATATATTCATGCATTATAAATAGCCAGCTAGCTATTTTATGGACATGCTGCTCACCAAAAGTCCGGGGGGGGGGGGGGGGGGTCTGTCCTCATTGAAAGGGGGGTATCATGCGTGACCAAGAAAACGAGTAATTAGGGTGTTTTTTACGATCAGGCGAGATACTCGAGTATCTCGAATAGGGTCTCAAAATCACCCTTTTTTAAGCTGATGAATTACTCGTTTAGGGTCTCAAAAACTCAGCTTACTTGCTTAGGGTATCAAAAATAGTTATCACTTGCTT